>CAUYQG010023567.1:0-35960 GCA_963574415.1 Tarsius wallacei | reverse complement strand
TTCTGCATGTGATCAGCCAGTTTTCCTAGCATCATTTACTGAGTAGGTTCTCCTCTCCCCAGTGGTTGTTGTTGGAAGCTTTGTCAAAGATGGAATCTCTATACCGATCCTTTGGTCTACTATATGCCTGTTCTTCTTCTTTTTTTTTTTTTTTTTAATAAAATATAGTCTTTGTTATTTTTACCACAAAGATGGCTGATACTGTTTTCAATATGTGTTTAGGAAAAACAAAGTTTATTTGCTGTTTCAATTAGCTGTTGCCACAATAATGTAGAATAAAGCGCAATGGCTTCAAACAACAACCATTTCTTTTCCTCTATGTGCATAGCTTTGCAGTCATGCTGTATACATCTCATTCCTTTCTGATATTAGCAGTTTAGATGGACATGTTCTCAGACACACGGCAGAAGAACAAACAGAAACATGCAGGTGTCTTCAGGTCTAGGCTTAAAACTAACACATTTTCTTGCCTGCTCACTTGCCATTTGGTAAAGCAAATCATATGACTAAGTCCTAAGGCCAGAGGGATGCATGGCAATGATATGTACGAGCTTATATTTTTGACTTATTTCTTCAAGGTGGAATTTTTGCCACAATATTTACCTGTTCTAGACGATTGCTCTATAATATCATTGCCATCAGTCATTAACCTGCTACTCCATTTAAGAAATAAATAATTGTACTCTATTTTTTTTTCAGATTCTTATCAAGAATTAAAACATGCATTTTAATGGAGGCAACCCGTTAGCAGTGGATGTGAGTATAGACAGATTAATGCAATTTCTAGTCCAAGGACCACAGAATGCCATTTGGGTCACAAGTTTTGCCTTATCCAACTCTGGTGTTACTTTTATGAAGATCATATATTACATTATATTATATACCTGTTCCTGCACCACTACCAGGTTGTTTTGATTATTGTGGTCTTGTAATAAAGTTTAAAGTCTGGAAGTGTGATACTTCCCACTTTGTTTCTTTTGCTGGGGATTGTTTTGGCTATTTGTGGTTGTTTATGTTTCCATATGAACTTCTGTATTGTCATTTCCAGGTCTGAGAAGAATGATGGTAATAACTTAATGGGTATTGCATTGAATCTGTAGATTGTTTTGGATATGATGGACATCTTAACAATGTTGATTCTTTCGATCCATGACCATGGGATATTTTCCCATTTGTTTGTGTCTTTCTTGATTTCTTTGAGCAGTTATTTGTAGTTTTTGTTGTGAAGGTCTTTTGCTTCTCTGGTTAGGAAGATGCCAAGGTATTTCGTGTGTGTGTGTGTGTGTGTGTGTGTGTGTGTATGTGTGTGTGTGTGACTATTGTGAATGGGACTATGCTTTTATTTACTTCTCTGCCTGTTTGTTGTTAGTGTATAAAAATGTAACTGTGTTTTGTACATTGATTTTGTACGCTGAGACATTGCCAAAGTCCTTTATCAGTGCGAGGAGGCTTTTGACAGATTCTCTTGGATTTTCCAGGTATAGAATCATATTGTCAGCAAAGAGGGATACTTATCGTCTTCTTTTTCTATTTGGATACCCCTGATTTCCTTCTCTTGTCTGATTGCTCTAGCTAGGACTTCCAACACTATGTTGAACAGGAAGGGTGAGAGAGGCCAACCTTGCTTTGTTCCGGTTTTCAGGGAAAACGTTTCCAATTTCTGTCCATTTAGCAATATGTTGACTATGAGTTTATCATAGACGACTCTTACTGTTTTGAGTTATGTTTTCTCTGTGCCTAGGTGTTTGAGAGTTTTTATCAAGGAGGAATGCTGGATTGTGTCAAAACTTTTTTCTGCATCTAATGATATAATCATTTGTTTCTTGTTTTTTACATTTGTTGATGCATTGAATTACATTTATGATCTTGTGGATGTTGAACCAGCCAGAGATTGGAATAGGCAAACAATTTCTGATCAAAAATGCCAAAAGCCCCAAAAGATAGACAAGTGGGGTCTCATCAAACTGAAAAGCTTCTGGAAAGCAAAAGAAACCATCAAGAGAGTGGGGAGACAGCCTACAGAATGGGAAAAAATATTTGCCAACTGTATATCTGACACATGCCTAACATCCAGGATCTACAAGGAATTCAAACATGCTGAAGGAAAAAAAACCCCAAGTCTATTAAAAAGTTGGCAAAATATATGAATAGACACTTCTCAAAAGAAGACATATGACCAGCCAACACAAACATGAAAAAACACTCAGCCTCACTAATCATTAAAAAAATGCAAATCAAAACCACAGTGACATACCACCTAACTCCAGTCAGGATGGCCATGATTAATAACTCAAAAAACAACAAATGCTGGAAAGAATGCGAAGAAAAGGGAACACTTCTACACTGTTGGTGGGAGTGTAAATTAGTACAACCTCTGTGGAAAACAGTATGCCGTTATCTAAAATTCCATACAACCCAGCAATTCCTCTTCTGAGAATATACCCAGAGAAACGCAAACCATTCTACAAAAAAAGATACCTGTAAAAGCATGTTTATTGCGGCATTATTCACAATAGCAAAAACATGGAACCAACCATGCTGCCCATTAAAAGTGGATTGGATTTTTAAAATGTGGTACATATAAATGATGGAATATTACACAACCATAAAGAAGGACACAATTATGGACTTCACAGCAAACTGTATGGATTTAGAGTCTATCATACTCAGTGACCTATCACAGAAACAAAGAACTGAGTACCACATGTTCTCACTCATAAGTGGATCCTGAACATTAATCATAATGCTACAAGAAAGGGATTGGCAGTAGCAGGATACTGCCAGTGGAGGAGGAGAGAGGGGGCACATAATATCAGTAAGCATACCTGATCTCAAACCAGGTAAAGTGAGGACCAGTGGGAGCCCAAAACTTTACCTGTATGATGACTACTTATGTACTTAATCCTGAATTGCACTCTACATCTTTAAAATATAAAAAATATTTGTAAAAAACAAGGCATCAATCCCAACTAACAAATATTAAAAGCAAGACTTGAAAAGGTAAGACTGTTTTTAGGTGACCTAGCTACATATCAGAGCAATGCTAAAGAGTATTTAATATTTATAAAAAAAACAAAAACAAAACACAAAATATCCAGCATTTAACCAGGTAAAATTTGTAATGTCTGGCATCCAATCCAAGATCATCAAGCTTTCAAAGAAGCAGAAAATATCATTAATGAGAAGAAAAACTAATAAATCAAAAAATCAACACAAAATTTGCAGAAATATTAGAATAATAGACAAGAATATAAAATAAAAATAAAAGTAAAACAAAATAACTATTTTATATACTTAAAAAGTTAGGTAGGGATATGAAATACATTTTTAAAAAACCTTAAATTGAACTTTTGAATACTAAAAAACTACAAAGTGTGAAATAAAAACACACTGAATTGGATTGATAACAAGTTAAACATTGCAAAATCAAAAATTGGTGAGATTATAAAGTTAGAAGTTACAGAAAAAGGAAACCCAAAAAGAAAAATAAATTTTTAAATTAAAATGAGCACCAGGAATCTGGAGACGACTTCAAGAGGCCTATTAATATGTAACTGTAATTCTCAAAAGAGAGGAGTGAAGTGGAAGAAATATTTAAAGAGATAATGATCTTTTTTTCCAAATTTGACAAGAACTATATACTCACAAAGTCAACAAGCTCAATGAATTCCAAGTGTAAGAAACATGAAGAAAATTATGCCAAGATACATCATAACCAAATTGTCCAAACACAGGACAGAGTAGAAAAAAGAAAAAAAAAAACAGTTCGGTTGCACATAGAGGAATAAAAGTAAAAATGACAGCAATATTCTTTTGAAAAATAATGCAAAAAAAAAAAAAAAAAAAAAAAAGACAATAGAGCCACATCTTTAAAATGCCAGGGGGGAAAACAATCTGTCAACTTAGAATTATATGCCCAATGAAATGAACCCAGAAAAAAGTAAAATATAGCTTTTTCAGACATATGAACTTTGAAAGAAATCATTACCAAGAGACTTCTACTACAAGAAATATTATAGGAGGTCCTTCATACAGAAGAAAATTTACATCAGGTAAATTGACAATAGAAAGAAGAGCACTGGAAATTCTTTTGTGGATGTGCTTTTTATCTGCCTTATCCAAGATAATCCTCAAGTTAATTCTGTGAAATAGGAACTGAACCTCACAATGAAATGACTGACTATTGGTCACATAGTTAACAGAGTGGTACTCAACTAATTAGAAATCATTAAAAATTTGAGGAAAAAAAATCAAAGAAACTAAAATTTATATTTTAAAAAAATCAATAAAGTTGACAAACCAGTAGCCAAACTGGTTAAGTAAAAAAAAGAGATAAAGAAACAAATAACCAATAGTAGAAATGAAAAGGTGACAGCACTACAGATGCTATAGATATTAAAAAGATAATAAAGGAATATCAATTAATATTAATTTTATTCCAATAAAGTCTTACAACTTAGATTAAATTGACTTATTTTTCCAAGCCCTGGGCCAAATGAAGAGGGGGTAAGATTTTTGCAGCAATTAAAAATTTTTTTAAAAATAGACTTATTTTTAAAAGGCACAAACTACCAAATCTCACTCATGATGAATCAGATAACCTGAAAAGCATTATATGTACTACAGAAATAAAATTTGTAGTTACAAACCTTCCAATAAAGAAAACTTCAGGCTCATGTGACTTCATTGGTGAATTCTGCTGAACATTTAACATAGAAATAATGCCAATTTTATACAAACTTTTCCTGATGTTTAAGAGGGGGATACTTTTCTACTAATCTATAAAGAGAACCTGTAACCCTAATTCTAAAACCAGTCAATGATTACAAAAAAAGAAAATAACAGACCAATATCCCTGATGAACAGGAATGCTAAGATTACAAACTAATATTAACACATTGAATCTAAAAATATATATAAAGAATAATACATTATGAGGTTTCGTTCAAGGAGTACAGAGTTAGTTTAACTTTTGAAAAACAACTTCATACTAGCAAATTAAAAATAGCCATGTGTAATCATCTCAGTAATGACAGAAAAGCATCAATATCTATTTTAAATTTTATTTTATTATGGAGATGTGAGGTACAGGTAAAGATTAACTACACAAGCAGGCTGCATGCAAGTGAAGTCTGGGTTTCTAACTGGCCCTCATTCCTCCTGGTATAGGACCGAGTAAGCTTTGTATTGTTGCATGCCCCCTCTTCCTCCCCATTATCTACTTTTGATTTAAAAAACTCTCAGTGAGCTAAAAAAAAAATATGAATCTGATAAAGGAATCTACCAAAATATCTAAAATCAACGTTATACTTGATTTGGAAGATTGAGTATTTGCCCCTTAAAGACTGAGAGGAAGGCAAGGATGTCTGCTCTTATACTTCTACTAAACTGGAGTCTTGAGGAATCTAAAATAAAGCTGCCAGAACTAATATCAGCAATGTTGCAGCATACATGTATCAATTTATAAATAACTGTATTTGTATATATTAGCAAGAATAGTCAGAAATTAGAATTAAAATGTCATTAATCATAATTATAAAATATATGAGACACCTAGGGATAAATTTAATAAACCAGAATACTAATGTTCAAATCAGCTTTATTTGCAATAGTAAAAACTTGTTAACAAGCCAAAAGTCCCTCAACAAATGAATGCATTAACATTGGAGTACTACTCAGCAAAGAATATGAAAAACATGCAAATTGGATGAATCTTAAAATAATTATGCTGAGTAAAAGAAGTCAAACAAAAAAGAGTGCATACTGTAGAATTCAAAAGAGTATATGCATACAGTATGATTCCATCTGTTTAAAAAAATTCTTTCTTGCTGGGGTTAGGTGGTATCTCAATGTGGTTTTGATTTGCATTTCTCTGATGATGAGTGAGGCTGAGCACTTTTTCATGTGTCTGTTGGCTGCTGATATATCTTCTTTTGAGAAGTGTCTATTCGTGTCTTTTGTCCACTTTTTAAAGGGGTTGTTTGTTTTTTTCCTTTCAGCACGTTTGAGTTCCCTGTAGATCCTAGCTGTTAGGCCTTTGTCAGATATACAGTTGGCAAATACTTTTTTCCCATTCTGTGGGCTGCCTCCCTTCTCTCTTGATGGTTTCTTTTGCAATAAAAAAAACAACAACAGATGCTGGCGAGGATGTGGAGGAAAAGAAATGCTTCTACACTGCTGGTGGGAATGCAAACTAGTGCAACCTCTTTGGAAGACAGTGTAATGATTTCTGAAAGAACTAGAAAATGACCTTCCATATGACCCAGCAATTCCCCTATTGGGAATACACCCGGAGGAACTCAAATCATTCTACAAAATAGATACCTGCACATGTATGTTTGTTGCAGCTCTATTCACAACAGCAAAAACATGGAACCAAACATGTTGTCCATCGAAGCTGGACTGGATAAAGAAAATGTACATATACACAATGGAATATTATGCAGCCATAAGGAAGGACAAATATGTGGACTTCGCAGCAACTTGGATGGATTTGAAGTCGATCATACTCAGTGATCTATCACAGGAACAAATAACAGAATACCATATGTTCTCACTCATAAGCGAACCTTGAACAATTATAATACTATAAGAAAGCGTTTGTCAGTAATAAGAAACTGTTAGGGGAGGGGAGTGGGATTGGCAGTTGAGGGAAACTGCTAGGGGAGGGAGGGGCATACCTCATCAACAAGGGCACCTGCATAATCAATGTTTGTACACCTAACCCTGAATTGTACCCCACATCTTTATAATAAAAAAATAAAAATAAAATTCTTTAGAAATTTCAAGCTTATCTAGAAATCAGAACAGTGGCTGCTTGATGCTGGGGACAGAATTATAACAGGCATGAGGAAACTTCTGGCGGAAACTAACTTGATTGTGGTTATAATTTCATGAGTGTATAGCTATACCAAAATGTCAAATTATACATTTTAAATATGGATGCTCTATTATATGTCAGTTATACCTCAATAAGACTATTGAGCCTTCCCCTAAAACAAATGCAATGGAAGTATAAATAAGGCTTAAATACAACAAGAAAATAATCATTTGAAAAAATAGTATGTTCAGCTGTTTAGCACTCTGTAAGCTTATTTATATTTTTTTCATTTAAACATCTCGTCCCCTTCCTAGGATTCATTTTTGCTATGCTTTCACTTACAAAATTTCTTTAATGACCTCCAATATGTTTCCCTATATGAGGCCCTCTAGATATGTGATGTTTTTCTTTTCTTTAATTTTTTGCTTTTGGGATCCTCATTGATTGTGGTCATTCTCTCTCTTGTTTCTAGAAATTATTTAAGCCAGTTGTAGGCCCTTTCTTTCCTTTCTTCCTTCCTCCCTTCCTTCCCTTCTTTTTCATTCTTTCTTTTCCTTCCTTTCTTCATTTGTATATTGTTTCTATGCCTCTAGATTTTGAGGCATTTCTATGTTTGGGTATATGTATTATATAGGATGTACTCAATTATTAAAATCATTGATTTTGTTAATTAGCAGGTGGAGGTCAAGAACTCTACACACCTTTACTTAGGGCAAGAAAAGAGCAATGAGAAAGCATGTAGAAATATAGATTGGTTTGAAAAAGCTTTCAAGGTATTCAGGAAAATAAATATTACAGTTTTTTATTCAAGTGATAAGAATGATATAAAGCAATGATTCTCAAAATTGGCCATATATTAAAAATAGCTTAGGAAGATTTAAAAAATACCTACCTATTACTGAGCTCCAATTTATACTACTGGTCTCAGAATTTTTGGTGATGAGGTTCTGTTATGTTTTTAAAAATCTCCCCAGATAATTCTAGTTGTGCTGCCAGAGTTTTAAGAACTGTGGTTATCTGTAGTTGTAAAGATTTTGGATGTTGGAATAGAAAGACTATCTTCTGCCACTTTTTTTTTTTTTTTTGAGTTGGAGTCTCACTCTTGCCCAGGCTGGAGTACAGTGGCATGATCACGGCCAACCCAGCATCGACCTGCTGGGCTCTAGAGATCCTTCTGCCTCAGCCTTACGAGTGGCTGGAACTACAGGAACGCGCTACCACACCCGGCTATTTTTTTATTTTTATTGTTGAGACAAGGTCTTGCCAAGTTGTCCAGGCTGGTCTCGAACTCGGGGGCTCAGGCAATTCACTCACCCCGGCCTCCCAAAGTGCTGGGATTACAGGCTGAACCATCGAGCCCGACTTCTGCCACTTTCAACCTGAATGATCCTGGGTGAGGTATAAGGAAAATGGTGTTCAACTTTACACATTGGGATCACCTCAGAGCTTTAAAAAACTACTGTGACTTTGGGTCACATCCCCAAAGATTCTGATTTCAGTAATCTGAGGTGCAGCCTGAGCTTGGAGCTATTTGTAAGACTTCTCTTCCGGCCATTCTGATGTGCAACCAAAATTGTGAACCACTGTTCTAAAATGAGCTTCCTCATCTGTGGCATGGGGACAATATCTCATAGTTTTCTGTTTGTTTGTTTTTTAGTGACACTTCAATGAAATAATGTGTTAAGCCCTTAATATAGCTGTTTGGCTTATAGTGAGCAGTTGATAAAAAGTAGTTATTATTTTTGTGTTTTCTAAAACCCGTCAACTTCCAAAAAGTACTCCAAAACCATGATGGCTTTGCCAAATCCTGGAAAAGTGAAATCTAATCATATTCTTAAAAAGTCTAAACTCATGGGGGACTATATGAGGCGATATTATTTTATAGAGAATAGAGTTAAAGCATAATGAGGCTTTGCCAATGTTTCAGAATAAATTTTTTTCCCTTTGAAGAAAAAAGTGCACCTTATGAGAAAAATATAAGCTCAAAATGTGGTTATTGCAAGGTTTGAGACTCTATTGGGCTTGTATCCATTCTCAGCCTCACTCAAGAACTGGTTAAACGAAAAAATCAAATTTTTTAAAGGTAAATCTTTATGTTGGTAAGTAAATTTATTTTGGCTGTGAAATGTGATGTTTTCATACTGTAAAAAAAAAAGTCACTAAAAGCTCAAAAGACAAACAGTGTCTTACATGTGCCCAAACTTGTGCACTTAAATAAAAGCCTGTGCCAAGTCTCCCTGCACTGATTAGGGTTGGCTGCTCTAAAACACTGTAATATAAATAGCAACATGCTATTAGTCATGAACTGTCATCACCATCATCTTTTATGGATCCAGACCTTCACCACCACCAAATCAGTCCCTTTCTCACCAGCTCTACCTACCTTCACATCTTCTATGGGGAAGCTACTGTTTTTTCCGAGTATTACTTTGATATTGTGACTCTCCCAAGATCCTGCATTAGCTTTCTGTCTGATTAAAACAAACTTTTCATCGTGGTGTGTAAAACCAGCCTTTAACTTTTAAATCTAATTTCACTGCTTTTCAGAACACTCTAATTCAGCTTGACACACCTATATGTTACCACCCAAATGAGCTTTTTTTCCCTGGTGTCTCTTAAGCCCTTACTCTGTTCAGTTACAATCCAGGCATTGTCTTAAGTCAGTGCTCTCGTCTTATAAGGGCACTAACCCCATCATAAGGGCTCCACCCTCATGAACTACTTTCCTTCCAAAACTCTATATTCAAATATCATCCCATAGTGATGGGAATCAGGGTTTTAACATACGAAATGTAGTAGTGGGGGGAATATAAACATTCACTTAAAACACGTATAATGTCATTATCCCCATGTGACTAATGAGAAACTTGAGAATCAGAAATACTAAATAATTTGGCCTGGGGCCCACAGCTAGTAAGTGATAGAACATGGTTTTTCTATTGTTTAAATCACATACACTGTAGATTTCTCCTCACCAAGCAGCATGACTAAAATTCTTTCAAATGCTATTAAGGATTTATTTTATGCTGCCCTGACAATACCTCCCTGATTATGGATATTGTAACAAGTACAGCTGAGATAGCTTCCTTTATTATAGCTCCCTAGTTCCCCAAATATATTAATTAGAACTTGTTGAAATATCTTTTGGCTTTGGCTTAGCGATGATTTCCGTGTTACTATTTTCCTATTTAAGTTTCATGTATTAGACTCTGTCTAAAAGTGACTGGTCTTCATAGAGCTTCATAGAGTTTGTAGTAAACATATGTCAGCTACCTTAAGAGCAGTGTGTTGTCAATAAATATCTGGCTACTTCAAAACTTCAATCAAATACATAAGTAAAATTGGAGACTCTACTATGTTTTTCATGAACACATGATGTCTAAATGATGAATGGTCCTTGCATTCAAGAGATTTATAATCTAGTGGTAATGGGCACATGTTAAAATAAAAGCAATAATAATTTATTTTAAATTAATTACTTATTAGTTGAATTGTCTAAGATATTTAGGTATACAACAAGGACAACTATTTTAATTTGAATTCCTTTAGTGGAAAACCTGAACCCCAAAGTGGATGGGTGACCTGCTTTAGTCTACTGGTGGAAGCAGGCACAGACTCGCTGCTGAGATCTTCAGCTTTCTGGCAAGCTGTTCAGTGAAGCTGATACCTATGTGTCTGGGCATAACCCATTTGTGACTGAGATCCAGGGGAAAATTGAGAAATTTTATTCTTAGGAATGTTTATTGAGGAGCAACAGACTTCTTGGGAATTTTTCCAAGTTGACAGAGAAAAGGACACAGTAAATTTTATACAATTTTAAATGAACTATAAACACCCTGTACTTAAAATTAAATGACCAGGTTTTCTTTATTATGATACCACAGACTAGCTATGCTATATCAACAAATATTTCAAATTAGACTTACAACAGGGCATCATCAAGCAATTCAGTATTTACTGAGGGCCTATAACATGCTGGGTACGTTGTGAAAGACAGGCAAGGTCTCTGAGCTCATGTAGCTTCTATCCTTGTTGAAGTGGGGTGAGATGGAAAGGAGGACAATAATCATGTAAACTATAAAGTAAAGATGTGCTATAAAGAAAATAAAAGATGAATAGGGGACTGATGTAGACAGAGAGGTCAGGGAAGTTATCACATAGAGATCCTTGTGAGCTAAAATCAGAGGGAAGATATGAACCAGTCATGTGAAGAACTAGGGGCACTCTTTTATTCAGAACAGCAAGTGCAAAGGCTGTGTGGCAGGAATGAATTTAGCATGTACAGAACAAAAAGCCAGTATGACAGGAGCAAAGTGAGGGGACAATAGAAGGAGAAAAGGCAAGGGGCTATTAATAGAGGCATTATGAAGATTTTGGCTCTTTCTCAGAATGAAATAAAGAATAGAGTTTAGTTAAGGAGATTTTTGTTTTGAGAGTAGTTATGCTTTGAGAGGATCACTCTGCCTCCTGTGTTGAGAATGGACTATAGACAGTCAAGGGTATAACGTGTCATTTTGGAAACTAGCAAGATAATCCTGGGGAGGCAGAGGTGGCAACTGTGTTAAGTCGTGGTCAGAGTCTGGATGTGTTAGAAAAATATCTTGCTGTAAGAAAGATGTAGGAGTCCAGAAGGATTCCAAGGTTTGTGGTTTGACTAATTGGAAATTTGGTATTGCCGTTAGCTGAGACTGATTGCAAGTGGGGCAGTTTGGGTTGATGATCAGGGGTTCAGTTTTGGGCTTGTGAAGGATGAAGTATCCAAGTGGAGATATCAGGTAAGCCGCTAGAGATAGAAGTCTGGAGTTTGAGGAGAGATCTGTCCTAGAAATCCACATTTGGACATTGATAGCATGTAGGTGGTATTTAAAGCCATGAGACTTGGCAACTCCAAGGGAGTACTAGGTCCAGAAAGGGCTGGAGACTGGATTAGGAGTGTGTCTTCAAGGAGTTTGTTTCCTGGGATGTGTCCAGGATGATTCCTGGAGTCTCTAAAGACTATCCTTTCCTAAAGGTTGATTTGTTTTGATTTCATCCTTTTTTCTGAACTACTCTCTGGTTTTAGTGTCTGACGATAGTATTAACCAATTCTTAAAACCACATGAATGAGTAACATCAGGATAAAGAAATGATCACAAGTGATTGGAACCCATCTATGTATTTGGAGGAGGCACCTAAACTGAATAAGACAGATGTACACTGTCAAAGGACAAAATTACAATACATCGTTTAAAGTTCTCAATTGATTCTATTGCAATTCTAGATTCAGGTAACACGCCATTCCATAAAATAGAATAAGTGTTTCAGTGGGCTGACTAGAAGTGCTTTATAAGCAGGGAAACCCTGAAGGAGTAGAAACAAAGAACAAAAAGTAAATTGACCATTTCAAAGTTACTATCTTTTTAAGCAGGGACAAGGAGACAGAATAATTGAAAAGTAACTGATTTGTTAACATCGGATTACTTCAGATTAAGGATTAAAACAGAAAGAGCTTTATTATCGTGCCCGTTGAAGATTGAAACTGGTCTGTTTGAAAAATTGGCTCTTATCTCTTCTGATTTCTCTGAGTCATATAACAACTTAGTTTAGGGTTGGTGATATAAAACTTTAGCATGGGTGACTCCATTTTAATTTTGACTCTGGTCTGTTGGGTCCTAATGCAGGAATTTAGTTCAAAACAATGTTCTCTATAATTTTTCTTTAGCAACAATATTGAATGGAACCAGAACATCTTTTCTACTATTGTTAATAGAACATTTTTGAATTAGCAGAATCTAGGAATAAAGACAATTCTGCCATAATATAACTTCTTTGGCTTTGAATTTGGTTTCTTGGCCCTTTCAACTACAGAATTCCCAAGTCCAAGTTTAGGCTTGGAAAATGGTAGCCACACAGATGGGAAATGTTTAAGTTAAAGGTTTGAATATTTCTATACATTAAAAACGTCAATACCATAGGAATGAAAAAAAAAAAAAAGAAAAGAAAAAACGGTGCTTTCTGGGAGCCAGTGAAAACATGAGCTATTTTTGTTTTAACTGTTAAATGAGTATTTAAGGACAAATACACATTAAAAATAAAAGGTTTAATTCTCCCTTTTGAAAATTAAGAGAAAAGATATAATGTAGAAAACTTGTAATTGTACGTACTTTCTCTTCTCTTTGAAATGTATGTAAATCCTTTTTAAGATGATGTTGACATTTTGTTCATTTTTTACCTGGGAATATCTTTCTTCAGGACCTGAGGGCTATCTCTTTGAAATATAAAGTTCAAGGAAAATAGTACCCCTATCTCCAGTTTCTGGGGAGGGGAGAAGCCTAACTTGATTGAGGGCAACTTACTCCAACTTGCAAAGCTACGTTCTTTCATAAAGATATAGGAAGTTTGTTTTTCCTGTAGATAAAGTTGATTAGCTAATACAGACGCTCACCCTAATTACCAGGTGAAGTTAGAATAAGCTGTGTATAACAAATGGTTTGGTCAAGTCTTCTTATTGAGGACTAGTTATTGTTTATCTTGTTAACACGTGTGTAATGTGTTGTATCTTCTTGGCTATATAGAAGGTGACATTTGTCTTTGTAATCTCTTAGTGAATTGCTTGTGATGCACATCACATTCTGGTTGAATGCTTATTCAATAATAAAACTGTTTTCTTTATCTACTACTTTTGTGGAGAGGATTTCTGGACTGGGAGCTTTTGTTTTTAATGAGAATTCCCCAACACTAGTTTATGGTAGATATCCAAATTACTGACATATTTTGGTTCTCTAAAATCTCCTTTCAAACTTTCATGGGTGATTCATATCTGTTGGATATTTTAACTGACTTTTTTCCTCCCCAAAGTAGTTCAGTTGAGGACTGTAGTCTTCTCTTCTTAGGGATAATTATAATTTACTATATCCTTGACATAATTAATATTTGGTTCTCTTTAAATGTTATGCCCACTTTCTAAAAATAATCACTAAGCAATTTAGGGCCCTACTTAAGTTGTCCTATTGGTGTGTATATTAGTTTGTCAGTGCTATACCAGACTTCCACAGACTGGGTGGTTTAGATGACAGAAATTTATTTTCTCATGGTTCTGGAGGGTAGAAATCCAAGACCAAGGTGTCAGCAGGATTGGTTTCTCTTGAGCACTCTCTCCTAACAGCCTATCTAACAGGTTGCCTTCTCTCTGACTGTCTCCTTTTCTTTCCTCTGAGCATGTCTTGTCTGTGTCTTAATCTCCTTTTCTTACAAGGACACCAGTAATTTTGGATTAGGGCCCACCTTAATTAACTTAACTCAATCATCTCTTCAAAGACCCATCTCCAAATAGAACACATTTTGAAGTAATGAGGGTTAGGACTTTAACATATACATTTTTGGCAGACATAAATTAGTGTGTACATATTCAAATTGTTGTTCAGATATGTGCAAAGGTAATTTCAGTTTTATCAAAATTCCCTAAAGACCAGAATGTGAATGTCACTTAAAATATGGGATTTTCATTCAGCATTCTACTTATCTTAGTCACTAGAATCAGATTCTCCAAAATGATACCCTATATTCTGTATTTTTTTCTTGTTTCTAAATATATAGGATTGTTTGTAAATAACAGTATGTGATGTTAACTAGTTGCTGACTAGTTCCTTCAAAGAAAGAACAGAATATTTTATGAAAAATGCACCCCAAATCATTTTACAGTGACCTCAAGTGATTGGAAAACTACTCCGAAGTCTTTTTTGTGGCCTCAAATTAGCATAGTAAGTTCTCTCTTAAACATGGCAAATTAGAATACCTTTATTGTCAGCTCCACCCTACGTCACATGCATGTGAAGTCAACTCCAAAATGGTATTTGTGGCCATTAATTGAAACTCTGTACTTGTGATGTTCACTGTTGCATAAATGGGAAAAAGATAACAGATGTACATATTTTCTGACCCTTGCATATACTCTCATTCATTAAGAAATTAGTGCCTCCCTCACACACATTTTGGTGACCCACAAAGTGACTGACCACCAGGTCTGGGCATTGAAAGAAGAAGAAGGATGAAGAAATGTTAAAAGGTGGACATATTTTCTCCTTAGACATTATATTTGTCTCCTTCTATTAGATTTATTTTTGGCACACAGAGAAGCACATCCATATGGGGAACATTTTAAAATTGCTTGTGAAGAGCAGGCATATTTCCAAGAGGAAATGTAACCTTGCCTTCATCTGGCGCATCAGATCAATGCGCTGTAAAAGATCATGTTCAGTTACCTCATTTTTTTTTTTTGAATTAGAATTAATGGCTCATTAGTCTTGATCATATCAATATTATAACACCACTTACATTTGATAGAAAAGGGAAGAAGGCTGATGGAGTGCACTTATTTCCTTTTACTCTTAGTGAATAGATTGTGTGCCAGCCTCAGGGAAAACCAGCAAGATCACAGAGGTGGCCCCTTTTCAAACAGGTCCATTTAGGGCAAATGTGGACTCTTTTGTGTGAGGCTCTTGGAAGAAGAGTTAAAAGGTTCTAAAGGTTTAGGTCACTTGGGACATATATCAGTGTTTCCCCCTCCTTTGGGCATCTGGTCAGAGTGGGGGAACCAGACACCCTCAACATTTCTTTGGCCACATGTTGGACCATATGTTGGAAACTAGAAAGAGAGACATTAAGAATCTATTGAACATCACTTCTATGAGGAATTGCATCTACAAAAAGCTTATATTTATGCAGGGTTCAGAGAGTGATACAGGTTGACTCTTTGAAATAAAAATAAGAAATATTGCCAGATACAAGGTGACATTATTTAAGATTGTCCCCTTTTCCCAATTCCTAAACTATGCCAAAAAGAAACAATAACCAAATGGGCTCTAAAAAAAAGCAGAAAATAGCTTTATGGAAGTAAACACTGCACCAGGAGGCAGTAACTCTAGCTGCATTATTGACTGTTGCCGTCTCACCACATGACTATGAGTAGCAGGTGCTTTTCACTTTCCACCTGCATGGTCCCTTTTTTCTTTGGGAACCTCTCTCCTTTCTTGCCCATACACACACCTGACTGGGCTGTAAACCTATAGCATATGAGTTTGTACTTCACCTCCTTGGCCACTGGGATTGGCTCAAAGATGAATGACCTGCATGCCAATGTAGGCCAATTAGTGACTCCCTGGGATTTTGCTGAAACTGTCAGGAAACAGGCACTTGTTTTTTTTACTAGGATTGAATTGAAATGATCATCTACACCCACAGCTGCTGGTGTGCATCTGCCACCTAAAGCCAACCCCGAGGAAGGCAGGCCTGAGTGATGCCCAGGGAAAAGCAGAGCTAGGTGACAACTATTCGAATCCTTGGATTTCACTAGGTTTGGAGTTGGCCACCCCAGAGTCTCTTTTGATGCCAGGTAACACATTCCCCTAGTTTCAGTTGGAATGTTGACACTGAGGATTACTTTTGGAATATTTAGATTCACCTCTCTGAGCGCTTCTTTCTTATTCGTAAAGGAACAACCCATTTTGTAGTTTTCTAAGCTTCTTTCTATCTCTGAGCTTCTTAAGACTCTAATCTTAAATATTTTGGCCCATTTTAAACAATAATTTATTGTGAGAATCTTTATTTTTAGACAGATAATAAGTCTCAGAAATCTCCAGAATTTCTCTCAAAATTGTTCTCGAATTCACTTGGAACTTAAAATTACACATGAAGTTAAATTTATCTTTATTGATAAAAATTGATAGTATAAACAGGAGCAGAGAGTGGTATTTAAAACCCTTTTCAGAATACCAACAGCTTTTAGAAGACAGGGAGATGTACCAGAAATCTAACATCTATTCATTAAATAGGCCTAAATGTTAAATACAGCTATTACCTCTACTTGAAAGCAATAAAACTAAGTATTTTCTAAAAATTCACTTGTCAATTATGACTAGGCAATTCTTACAATTATTTTAACTCTCTGCACCAATTAACATATAGAGTCAAAGTTCAATTACACAAATATTCTAATTTTTTTTTTCCTTTTTAGTGGTATAATAGCATTCTGGAAAAGAAATAGAATTTCAGTAGCAAAGAGAATGCACAATTTGCCTTGAGAAAAGGCATTCAAGAACTTGGAAGTGTTGGTAAAGATTAGTCAACATGATATAAAAAATAAAAAAGAAAGTGTCCTGAGTTCAGACTTCTTTCATTACTTCTTACCTAACTTTCTTAACTATAAGCAGGGAGATGACTGAATTAAGCAAAAACCAATACAAATACTCTTTTCCTTTCTACCCATTGGGGAGGCTCACAAAATTTTTGCTAAGCTAATTTTTAAACAGAACTCAGTGTGACTGGAAAAGTCATTTTGACAGCTCTGAAAATATGACACCTCTCTGCAAACCAGACTTAAAGGAACAGCAGCACTTTAGTACTTGTGGCACTTGAAAGCTACTTACCAGAATATTTAGCATCCTTTCATGATATACCAGTGTGGATTATAAACTGAGGAAAATAATGATCAGAGAAGAGGAAAGGAGCCTGAGTAAGCAGTGCCAGTGTTAGACCACACAGCTTTTGGTGATATTGTTAAAGCGTCCACTGGACCAACAACTCTCTGGGAGAAGAGGCCTCATCTTCCTTCACTCCCTCCATGGTTTCCTGGAGTGCTTAATTCCGTATTGTATCATGGAGACTTACCATTGTGTGGTGCCCTAGAGTGCTTCAGCTGAGGTTTTGGAAGAATGGCCTTGCTTTAGTCGTCGGGTTTCTAATGTACTGAGAGTACCTAGAAGGAAAAAGATAATCTATTTTCTAATGCAGAAGTGACTTAGGAAATCCCTAATGGGTAAGTTCATTTCTGACTATTTTTGAAAGTGTTTTCCAGTGCTAATTTATAAGAATGGATTCCATGGTTTGAGTGCCTCTGCAGAAGATATTACAGATGAAGTATCTGAGGAATTAATGGATACTTGTGCATCATTGACTTTGTGTGGCCCTGTACAAGCAAGCAGACAAATATTAAAGGTAAATGTTCATTCCTAACAACATTCCGGTAGGCTTCCACATCAGAAGCAAAGAAGGAATTCATCCAACATGCATTTGTGAATTTCTCGTGGAGTGCATAGCCCTGTGTAGGTTAGCAGTTCTTAAACTTTGGTGTGTATAAAAAAATCACCTGAGGCGTTTATTAACTTATCCATTCCTAGATCCCTCCCCAGAAATACTGGATTCAGTTCATCCAGAGCAGAGTTCAAGAATTTTATTTCCATGTGAGAGGTTGTTTCCCTCACACCACTGCTCTAAGTGCTGCGCAGACAATATAAACTCCTCACTGAGAATCAGTCAGTCACAATGCCCATGTTAGGACCAGTGGCCCATGCCGGTGAACCACATAATGGCAAAACCCCACAGAAGACCAGGCAGTACTATTGCCCAGGGATGCACAGACTTGGTACGTTTAGGGTATCATGGGCACGAATTTAAAAAATAAGTTGGACTTCAAAGGAATTCAAATCTGATCCAACCATTCTGTTCAGTTGAGGAAAATGAAATGCAGAGAGGTTAAATGACTGGTTTATGGTTACTTAGCTAAGAGCTGAAGGACAATGAATGGAACTAACTTTGTGTTCAAGGCACTTGAATCCTACAAGCAGGCCTTGGAGAGTTTGCCTTGGACGCAATGCAAGAAGGTACACAGAGTGGCATCTTATCAAAGTGACATGGAAAAACATGGCTACATATGAATCCTGTCTTGAGAGTTGGGTTAACAAAGCAGAGGACATGTGTCACTCATTTTTAGTGATCTGCAGATAGTGCTCCATATGGAAAGAAGGGTCTGCCAACACTCTATTGTACACATTTTCATGACTGACTTAGATATACATAGATCATATATTGACTAATAATTATCTATACTACACTAATAATTATCTACTAGTATTTTACATGAATAAAATGTACTTAATCTTCTCAAAAAAGACCCTACAAGGGAGGTAGTATTATCTCTAGTTTAAAGATGAGAAAACTGAGACATAGGACTAAGAAACTTACCCAAGTTTGCACAGCTAGTGGTAGTGAAGTGTGCATGCACATAAAGCCAGTCTGCAGTCCCAGTCCCCTCTAAACTACCACTCTGTACAGAAGCATAAGATGGCTCCATGCTTGAAGAAGGAGCCAAATTATTGTATGTCAGGATCAAGATTTTTAAAGTGACCTAGTAGACTGAAACTGATGATGAAAATTAATAGGCATAAATGTAAAATTTTACATTTAAGTTATAATATCAGCTGCACATGTCTACACGCATAGTATAAGAATGCTAGCAAGAACTGACTTAAATGAAATTCCTGTGAAAAAGACTTGGGGGTTTCAGCTGACTTTGTACTCGTGTGAATGTATAGTGCAAAGAAGCTGTTAAAATCTTAAGCAATTTCAGGCATAAACCAGAACAAGTTAGATAAGAGTACCAATACATGTTAGATGGGTTAGATCCTCACTGGAATTAATTGGATAGACACGTGGAACTTCATACCTGTATACCTGACGAAGGCCTAACATCTACGATCTACAAGGAATCAAATGTGCCGAGAGGAAAAAAACAAACAACCCCATTAAAAAGTGGGCAAAAGACATGAAGAGACATTTCTCAGAAGAAGATATATGGGCAGCCAACAGACACATGAAAAAGTGCTCAGCCTCACTCATCATCAGAGAAATGCAAAACAAAATCACACTGAGATACCACCTAACCCCAGTAATAATGGCCATCATGAATAAAACAAACAACAGCAGATGTTGGTGAGGTTGCAGAGAAAGAGGAACGCTTCTACACTGCTGGTGGGAATGCAAACTAGTGCAATCTCTTTGGAAGACAGTGTGGCAATTTCTGAAATAACTAGAAATTGACCTTCCATATGACCCAGCAATCCCCCTATTGGAAATATACCAGGAGGAACTCAAATCATTCTACAAAAAAGATACCTGCACATGTATGTTTATTGCAGCATTATTCACAATGGCAAAAAACATGGAAACAACCATGCTGCCCATTGAAGCTGGACTGAATTTTAAAATGTGGTACATATACACAATGGAATATTATGCAACCCTAAAGAAGGAAAAACATATGAACTTTGCAGCAACTTGGATGGATTTGGAGTCGATCATACTCAGTGATCTATCGCAGAAATAAAGAACAGAGTACCACATGTTCTCATTCATAAGCGAACCTTGAACAGTTATCATAATACTGTAAGAAAGGGACTGGCAGTAGTGGGAAACTGCCAGGGGAGGGAGAGTGGGATTAGCAGTTGAAGGAAACTTCCAGGGAGGGGCACACCTCATCGGTAAGGGTACCTGCATAATGAGCATTTGTATACCTAACCCAGAATTGTGCCCCACATCTTTAAAATAAAAAAAATACTAAAAAAAAGGAAAACAAATAAATCTGTTTTTTTTAAAAGGAGACAAGGATTAAGAAGTTGAATTCAAAAGTGGAAATCTTTTGTGTGATAACGTAGTAATCTATGGATATTGGCAGCTCAGCATCTGTTGTCTCATATTCTCTCTCTCACTCTCTTGCCCTTCTTCCTCTTTCTCTTGATAGCAGCACTGTATTGTCTTTTGTGGAATTCCCCACACTCACTACATTCTTTGTGGCCCTGGTGGAACTGTAAATCAAGTGCCTTTGTGCTTCATCTTCCATTCCTGCCCTTTGACCAAGGGACAATTCCATGGCCCAAATTAAGCCATTCTCCATCTTTTGAGGGATTTTTTTTTTAAATATGAGAAAAGAGGGTTGGAGAAGATTGATGCTGATACTAGAATCTGTAGGAGATTGTGTCCTCCTCACCAAGATTTCTGTACCTGGTTCCTGTGTTTTTTGAAGCTGACAGCTCAATCTGCACCTGTGTACTTTTGCATGGATTATTCTTCATGAGCGATCAGCCAATGCAAATGACATTAACACACAGGGCCATGTCCTACAGGCATTGGCTTCTATTTCTTTCCTTTCTTCTCATTTTCACCACCCTCTTTCTCTTTCTTCTCCTTTAGAGAAACTTGTGTGTAGGAGTGAATGTAAATACAGAAAGTATTTCTTCTCAGCAAATTTTACAAAATGAAACGGTGTTTCTGAACTGTTTCAGATACAGGAGGTCGTGTGTCTGGCCCCAGATAAGTGATGGATTCAGCGAGGAAAAGTCTAAATTATGTGCTAATTGAAGAAAGAAATAGTTATCAAAGTAGATATAGGATTTGGGGTGAAAAAAAAACCCAAAAAACAAAACTTCACCTTAACTGAAAAGAAAGAACCAAGAAAAAAAGAGATAAAGTTACAATAAGAGAAAGGGTAAAATAATGATGATGACAATGATGATGGTAGTAAATGTGTTTTACAGATTTTCTTTCTTGCTCCTTTTGAACTCTTCAAGGTAATATCATTATCTCTGTTTTCTAGGCTAGCATTCAGAAGGCAGGGCAATTTGACTTGCTCACAGCCCCAAGAACCACGACAATTAGCATGGCTAAATCACCTAGTCACATCCTCCTACCCTCCACCATCTCTTCTAAAACCCTTTCCTTTTCCCATCTTTCAGTCTCTCTGTCTGTGACTCTGTGTTAAAATAAACTTATTTTAGAAAAACCCCCGCCTTTTCTTTCTTTTGTCCTTTGAGCAGACACTGTGCCTATCATTTTGTTGAGTCAATTGCACAACTCATCTTTCACTCATGAGACAAATGTCCTAAACCAGATTACATTGTGCACACACTCTCTCTCCTACTCTTGCTTTCCAATCAATGTCTCCTGGGTCTGGTTTGCTATTCTTGTAAATTTACTCGGTGGAAAATCTGGAGTGCTCATAAACAGTTCCACTTGTCAGTCACTGAGAGCTGTCTCAGTCGGCCAAAATGCCTGTATTCTGGTAGGGTCTGTGACTCTTCAATAGGTAATCAAAGCGTAGTGATACCATACCCCCCATGATTGAAATTTTAGAGGCTGAAAGAAAGGATTTTTTTTTCAGTTAGAGATTTTTTTCTGAAAGCAAAAGTCCTAAGTACAGAAACTGTGTTCTGAGTGTGGAGTTTGTATTAAGTACCTGATTACTGCTGTGAACAGTGAAATGTGGTGGTTTTATAAATTAGCCACATTTGAATTCTAAATCACTATAGGTGCAACAGAGCCTTTGATATAAGACTAAGGTTATTTTCCAACAAACATAATAATTGCTCGACATTGGTGAGCTGGTAGGGGGAGGAGGGGAGAGTCAGCTATTTCAAGAACTATACCTGCTACCCAGATAATATTCTAAATATCTGACAGTAAAAATAATGGTATTGATAAGATGAATAAATCTGATCCCGACTATTTTATGTCAAATTGGTAGAAGACAAATTTTCATGCAAGTATGCAGAAAAGTAATAAACCTGCTTAAGGAACAAATTTAATGGTTTCTAAGACTATATATTTTTAATAATTGTTTATACTTTTAGTGTAGTACTATTATTCCTTGCAGGAAGCTTGCTTCAAGTTGTGGAGATATTAGAATAAAACCGAAGCATTAGAATATTCCAAGAGGCAGTTTTCAAGATAATTCAGACTGGTTTGATACATCCTATGATGGTCAGTTCTTTGTCTCAAAGTTTGTTTTGTTTTGTTTTGTTTGGTAATAAATTGTGAATAGTCTTCAGTGGCTGGCTCTCCCCCATTTTCCCTCAGGGATGTGGAAGGTGAGAAGAGAGGAGGGATAGATCTTAGATAATTTTTCTATAAATTATGTTTTGACTTCTGACCCAAGGCATCCCCACAATCCATATTCATACATTTTAGCTCCAGTCGAAGAACCAAAACTTAACCTGATGGTATTTTCAAAAATCACGTGAATGTCTGGGAACAGTCAGTAAGAGTTGCTAGGAGAAGTGAAATGAGGCATTAAATGGTCAAGATAATCTGGCTATTCTTTGGTTCATGAGAAATTAATTTGGACTTGCCTAGTTGTACCAGCACAGCTTCCAATTCAAATGACCTCTCCTGGCCCTAAAACTAAAAGTCAAGAAGAAAGCTTTACAAAGCAAACTGGAAATGTGGGGCAGGCCATTGTGGAAAACTTCTGCTGCCATTGCTTCGGTTCTGCCTCTTCTGGGGATATATAAAACCCTCTGTCTCCAGGGTTGCCACGTCAGCACTTTGCAGGAGCACTTAGAAATGATGGCATCCCCACCTCTCCATCAACAATAGCCGAAAGCTCTAACTACTGGTAATAGCATAATGAGGGTTAACGGGGATCTTTAGAAAGAGTCTCAGGAAATACCTTCCCAGAGCAAGTCAATATGGATGTGAGGTTGTCTTTCAGAGCAAGTGGTAGAGTCCTGTCTTTGGGATTCTGCCTACTTGTGCTCTTAATACGACTTCTGCTCTCCTGGCTCTGCACGTTGATCAAGTACAACTCCTGCATTAGGGGAACAGACTTAGACAGAGTGTCTGCGAGACGAAGCACTCCAAAAATGTTCTGCAGGAAACAGCTCCGCACTGACAGGGAGAGAGGAATAGATGGTCTCCTTCTCAAGACTCTGTTTCTATTATAAATTAGATGCCTACTTAAAAAATGAGCCAAGTATAAATAATTTAAAACAAATCAAAGGCCTTTATTACCACCATCGTACCCAGGCTTTTGAAGATAACTCTTCTACCTTGGTACATTTATGGATGCTTGTTCTTCTTTGCTCTTCTCTATTTCTCTCATAAAAGAAGGATCTATGAAAATAAAAAACAAAACAAAAAGAAAGAAAAAGAAAACACCAGTATGATCTCCAGTCAGACCTCATTTGCAAGTCCTAGGCTCCAAGAGAACCAGAGACTCTTGAAACAATCCACATCTGCAATCTAACATGAGTCTGTTTTCCCATATACTTCCCAAAGGGATGGGAGATTCCAGGACAAAGCCACAAGGAATGTCCTGGGAAGTACACAGGGGACCCCCCCCCAAAAAAAAACCCTAGAATTATTTTTTGGAAGGCAGGCCCCTTGTAGCACAGGCTTCCCCTGTTAAGTAAGTGTTCTAAGAACCCATTGGCACCAGTGTACCCGCTAGAATTGTTGCGAGAAGCTGTGTTCAGCTTCGGTGAATTTTGGGGGGAGACTTTCTTCATGTGTTTGCCCATTTTATGCTGGGTGATTTACCAGCTCACTTGCCCACATTGAACTCAGTATTCAGCAGTTTTTGACCAAAAATGACATGACCCCTGTCCCCCACCCCCTATTCACCCCGAGCAACTTTTTTGTTTGTTTGTTTCCCAGGATGAATAAAGTCCTCAAATTGGAACATTTTGCCAATGTGGAAGAGGAGAAAAAAAAAAAAACTGCAGAAGCACTAAAAGGCATCAAAATGAACTAGTTCAAAAACTGTTTTGAGCAGTGGAAAAAGCATCTCAATAGGTGTACTGCATCAAATGAAGAGTACTTTGAAGGTGACTGAAGTTTAAACAGGTAAGAATAAATGCACAATTTTTAATAAATAAGTTCCGGGGTTTTTTGGATCCCCCTGTATTTAAAAACGGTAGTTAATGAACCCAGCTTTTTCTATACACCCTTGTCACTGCTTCCAATTCTGAAAAAGCTGCAGATTTATCTATGCCTTTCCTTTTTTGTAGCAATGATCAGGACCCTGATTATCCTGTTGTTGATAATATTTTGTTACTTAACTGTTTAAATTATGATTGTTCTTGTGACAAAGTGTTCTGACTTCTTTATAAACAAAATGTAAAGATTGCCTTTCACTGAGAGATAGGGAATCCAATGGAGAATTAGTTAAAAACTGGAGCAAAACTATTGCCTCTAATATGTAAAACTACTTCAGAAGCTTAACTGAGGAAGTAAGAATGGAAATCTGGAAGTGAGAATGTATCTGAGTCATGAAAATTTGTAAAGACTGGTGCTTTGTAAGAAAGGATAAAGCTGAATTAGAATAGATACATTTGATAGCTCTGGGTGAGGCAAAATACTCTGAGTTCCCAGTTCATTGGGGTTCTTATTAAAATTTCTGATTTCCTAGATTCACACTAGAAATTCAACTCTGAGAATTCTATATCAGACAATCTGGAGTAGAGCTCAAGCATGGGCCACTTGGGAATCACTGCTCTGAGAAGCAATAATACAATTATGTTGCTTGGTAGTTAACATTTGCACTACATCTACTAACACCTTGGGATAAGCTAGATCAGATAAGACTGGGGGCCATAGTTAGCCAAGTGGCTGAAAGTAACTCCAGTAGTGGCTAGAAGTTGAAATCTATTGCAGTTTCTATGAATTATTTTAATTTCTTTATTAAAATTCTAAAGAGTGTAGAGAGTGGTATTGTTTTTATTTGCTAAAAGACAGTCAATTTGGGAGCCATGTTAGAAGAGTGAGGATCTCCCCACAATCCCCAAGTGGCAGTTTTTGTAACACAAGTGTCTCAAGAATCTTAATCTCTTAGCCAATGTGGAAAACAAAACAGATAATATCCTTCTAAAACAGCAGATCTGAAACTTTTTTATTTTTTTGAGTTGGAGTCTCACTTTGTCACCTAGGCTAGAGTGCAGTGGCATGCTCACAGCCACCTCAGCCTCGACCTGCTTGGCTCAGGTGATCCTTCCACCTCAGCCTTCCATGTGGCTGGAACTACAGGTGCCTGCTACCATGTCCAGCTAATTTTTTGATTTATTGTAGAGACGGGGTCTTACCAAAAAGTTGCCCAGGCTGGTCCTGAACCTCTGGACTCAGGCAATCCTCTCACCTCGACCTCCCAAAGTGCTGGGATTTATAGCCTTAAGCCACCATGCCTGGCCCACATCTGAAACTTTTTAAGGATCCTTTTACACTCTCAAGAATTCTTGAAGACCCCTTAGAGCAGAAGTGCTCAACCTTTCAGCTTCCCTGAGTCACATCAGGTAACGAGGAAACGTCTTGGGCACACATAAATTACATAATATTGTTAGTGTATGTACATAGTAAGACTTCCTTTATTTTTTATACTTTTTTATTGTAAAGTTTAGAAAAATGAGAACAATATGAGTTCTTAAGGTGCTCGCCAGAAATGTTTGTTCAAATTTTGCTCTTCATGTGCTTCATAATTGAACACAACTCAAATGCATGTGCTGCCAAAAAAGAATGTCATAATTAAGACATGACTGTGAACTTCAAAAATGGAACTATGCATGGGGTCACGAAGAAAATAAATGCTAAAAAACACATGATATTAAAAGATTTTGTGGGGCCACATTTCTAGCTGTCCTGGACCACATGCAGCCTGTGGGCCACAGGTTGGGCATGCCTACCACAGAGCTTTTGTTTTGTTTTATTTTTGGGGTGGATTATTTCTATTGCTCTTAACCATATTTTCAATTAAAACTGAGAACTTTAAAGATATTTTAACTTAATTATAGCATAATAAATTAAGTATATGTTAGCATAAGTGATTTTTTTAAATTTCCAAAACAAAATATATATAAAGAGTAGTCTTGTTTTATATTTTTGCCAATTTTTAAAAAAGTCAGTTGGATTTCCATATCTGTATCTGCATTCAGTGTTGCATGATGTCTTTTGTTTGTTTTTTAGAGAGGGGGTTTTGCTATGTTGTCCAGGCTAAACTCAAATTCTTGGACTCTAGTGGTCCTCCTGACAGCCTCTGGAGTAACTGGAACTACAAGTGCATAACTTCATACCTGGCTTGCAAGATGTCCTTTTGATTGAAGTGCACAAAGAAAATCTGGCTTCACATGGATAAACAGTTGGAAAAGGGAAGATCTTGTGGATTTCAGGAAAGTGTCTTAGGGACCCAGTCTCCATGTACTATACTTTGAGAAATTCTCTTGTGATGATGAGCCAGAGTCATCAGCTAAAGACACACAATCCTGAGATTCCTGGTGGCTGGTTCACATCACAAGCATTTCAGATCTAAGGACAAAGCATGTTTATATAGTACAAGGTGACCAGGAGGAAACAATCAACAATAAAGAGGTGTGGGCCCAGAATGAGGTGCCACCAGGGGTGTTTATGGGGCAGTAGCTGGGTCTGGAGTTGGAACAATCATCCAGTAGAGGAGTCTGGAAGAGCTGTTGCACATCTCTGCTGCTGTTTAATCTGAGGTAGCTCAGGCCAATCATTTTCGGCATTAAAACATTTTTAGTCTCTCTAGGGCATTCAGTTATCTCATTAAACCTTGTTCATTGTTTATGTCTTTTTGAGATAGTCTGTGGTTAGGACCTTTTATTCATAGGTAAAGCATTCCCTACAAACTGTGTCCAGCTTTTTCTTTAAGGGAATTTTTTTCTCTCTTTCATCTTTTTCAGAAAGTTCATAATCTCCCTTATTTCTGAGCAATGATTTCCCTTGTACTCTCATCTCCATAGACTAGACAATTCAGCAGTCTAAGGAGTAGGTTGTATTTTCAGAACTTCTGCAAGTAGTCTCATTTCCCTGGGAATCTGACGGTAGAACTGATCTAATCTCATCAGTTCTGTGACCCTTCTTCCTGATGCTTGCTTCAGTTTCCCAAATCCAATAACTAACATGGTCAACTGGTTCAGCAGCATCGTCTATTAAGGAAGGATCCCCAGCCCCTTGTGGAATGAGGTTCCAAAGTCTCTCTCAAATGGATTTAAAATCTATTGGCCTTTTTTTTTTAATTTATTTAAGCTTAAAGTCCAGATTAGTCACAAAGTCACATTGTGGCATGTGGCCAAAGCCATCTCTCAGGTGGTGGTTTGTAAAGGAGCTTTGCACACAGGTATTATCCTCTTATTTAACTTGCCTTCATGTTGAGCCCTAATGTCAGAATGTCAGCCCCATCCTACGGCCAAAGAAGCTGCCCTTTTTCTCCCACCATCTTCCTTTCTCTTGCTCTCTCCACTGGTCCCGAATCCCCGAAGCCAACTCCAACCTATGCTTCTCCACTCTCACCTTTTCCACAAGTCCTCTGTGGATTTTCTAAAAACAGAGCCACTCCTGCCAGAGAGGAGAGGTTAACTCTGAGGTAGCATCTTCCTCTTCCTTCCTCCATCCCCTGTCCTCTCATCCACACTCACTGACCTTTTCAGTACAAAAGAAAATTAATGTTTACTGAGTGCCTCCCATGTTCCAGCTACTTCTAAAACATTTAATCTAAAATAATCCTATAACTTTTGTGGAAGAATAAACTAATCCTGAGCAAGGGTCTATCAGGCAACAACATTCATGCTCTTGGATCACCCTGTGTTGTGCTGCTTTAACCCAGGAGTGCCCTGAATTGTCTTCTTTCCAGAGACAGTCTCCTAGGATTGGAATCCTCATTCTCATTTTCTCTCTGTGTGAAATGACACTAATTATTTAGTCCTATGACTTTGTCATAGTCCTCACGGTTGTGTCCCTGCACTATGGTTTTCCTTTAATCATATACTTCACTCTCAGTTGCCCTTTCATGATGGCCTCCTCACTGGGCCCCTTCTCTCTCCTCTCACCTCCTGGAGCAACCATCTGTGGGATAAATGGTCAAGGGCTTGGGTGTTGCAGCAAGACTCCCCATTTCAGACCAAATAGAGACCAAACTCTCAAGCTTGTCCTTCAGTACTCTCTCTATTGTCTTCTTCCAGCCTATTTCCCATGCTTGTTTTCTCATTAGATAGCTGCATACACCTCTTGACAAGAACTCCTGGGCATCCCTGTCTCATATTTTTACTTCCATATCCTTATTCCCCTGAATATTTAACTTCCTGAACATTAAAATTTCATTTATTCTTTAAGACTCAAAAACCAATGACATTCCTTTCAAGAGGCCTTCACTGATCTCCCCAGCAGAATGTAATCTACATTTACCTTATGACTCTCATAGCCCTGAATTAGACCTCTCTTTTGGCACTTCATCATATTTTATTATTGAATATAGTTATGTACATATACATCTACCTAATTAGAATGCAAGCCCCTCCGAAGCAGGGAATGTGCTGTATTAATATTTGCATTCCCCTAAGTGCCTGTACAGTGTCTGTTCATATAATGAGAATTCAATAAAATTATGTATGAATGACTGAGATATGAGTTTTATCTAATCATAGTATCTACCACTTATTGAGCTTTTTCTGAATGCCAAGTACTGTGGAGAGGGCTTTTTTTTATATTGTCTCATTTAATATTCACAACTCTATGAGGTATCTATTATCATTATTCCCATTTTTCAGATAAGACATTGAGTCACAGATGGGTTAAGTAATTTGCCCAATGTCACCCAACTGGTAAATGACATAATCTGGACTTGACCCCAGTGCTGTTCAACTCCAAGCCCAAACTATGTTCGAGTGTGTCTTTCATTGTCAAAGGAAGGTTTTATGCAGTTAGGTCAATGCACACACACATATAGTCATGTGTTGCTTAACAATGGGGCTACATTATGAGAAATGCTTTTTTAGGTGTCTTCACTATTGTGTGAACATTGAGTGTACTTGCACAAATCTACATGCTACAACCTATTACACACTTAGGCCATATTGTATAGCCTACTGGTTCCTAGGCTACAAACCTGTACAGCATGTGATTGTACTGCATACTGTAGGTGGTTGTAACACAATGGTAAGGATTTGTGCATTCAAACATAGAAAAGGTATGGTGAAAATGTGGTCTGAAGATAAAAAATGGTAACCTGTATGGGGAACTTACCTTAAATACAGCTTGCAGGACTGAGAGTTGCTCTGGGTGTGTCAGGTGAGTTAAAGTGAAGGCTTAGGACATCACTGTACACCACTGTATGCTTTATAAAAACTGAACACTTAAGCTACACTAATTCTATAAAAAAATTTTTTCTTTAATAATAAATTAATTAGCTTATGATAACTTTTTTACTTTATAAAACTTTTCAAAAACGGACTCTTAAAGTAACACTTAGCTTAAAACACAAACACATTAGCCAGCTGTACAAAAATATTTTCTTTATATTCTTATTCTATTTTCTTTTTTTTTTTTATTTTTTTATTTTTTTTTTGAGTTGGAATCTCACTCTGTCACCCAGACTGGAGTGCAGTGGCCGCTCCCGGCCACCGCAGCCTCGACCTGCTGGGCTCCGGCGATCCTTCCGCCTCAGCCTTCCAAGTTGCTGGAATTACAGGCACGCGCTACCATGCCCAGCTGATTTTTTTTAATTTATTGTAGAGATGAGGTCTCGCCAAGTTGCCCAGGTGGGTCTCGAACCCGCGGGCTCAGGCAATCCACTCACCTCAGCCTCCCAAAGGCGCGGGATTACAGGCTGAGCCACCGAGCCCGGCTTTCTATTTTCAATATATTTTATTTATTTATTTTTTACTCAAATTAAAAAAAAAACAACTAAGAGACAAATATACACATTACCATGTTGCACAGGATCAGGATCATCAAGCTATCAATAAGTAATAGGAATTTTTCAGCTTCGTTATAATCTTATGGGATGATCTTCTAATATATGTTCCTCATTGACCAGAATGTCATTATGCAGCTCATGACTGTACTTACTAGTACCTAAATGGCCATCAGGTCTTATACCATCTCAGCAGTCCCATCCTGAGCACTCAAAGCTCTAGCTTAACTGAAATACCCTTGTTCTTTCTCGGGAAGGGTGAATTCTAAGAGTAGCCACAGGGAGACTTCTCCTGCCAGCTCTGCTCCTAGGGACAGGTATTGAGCTCCACTAGGTGGTCTGTGACAGTGAACTCTCTGAAGAATACGTCAGCATGTATGCAAGGCAGATTAAAATGCAGCAAACAAATCATTCACTGCCTAATGTGCTATGCATTGTAGCTTATTTGATAGCATATTTATGCACACATCTCCAGAAACAATATTCTTGTAAATCTTGTACCAACCCCTTGGGGAGATATTGGTAGTAAGCAGGAAATCAGCGAACACATTGATTCTACATGCTCTGTGATGTTTGCAATAGTCATGAAATTGAATTTCATCTTAACATATTAAAATCAATATACATTGTTCAGTTTAATTTAGAACCTAAATACCATCAAGGGTTTTCAAGATAGAAAATAATAGTTCCTAACATGGATATGTGTATATCATTACACAGACAAATTTCCATTATTTAGGACAAGACCCTGAAATAGAAAAATATCTTGCTCAGTCTATCAGAGTAAATGAAAACTCAAGGTCTCAATTAATCAGCGGCTAAGAAGGAAGTTCTAATTTTCAACTAACATGGAAAGTTCAGTTATTTTCTCCATAATTTTATTCTAAAATACAATGTTGCCTAAAATTGTACTTATTGTTTCTAATTCTCTAAGCTGTACATTAGAGTTACCTTGTAGAAAACTCCAGTGGGAGAGTGCTGAGAAGATTTGTGCAACCTATTGCAAAAACAAAATAAAACAAAGTTCTCTTTGTCATCAAGAGGGATGTGGTCCCCAGTGACACCCCTGATTTGCGGATATGAGAACATGAAGTTCAGAGTTTGAGGACTCCTAAATTCACTCACAATATTCTTCTGCTTTATTTCTCCAAATCTTTCTAGTACCATGGATAAAAAGGGGAACAGTAATTATTGTGATTATTATTGTACAGTTACTGAGTGAGTTACTGTCTGTACATTGAAGACATGAAGATGTGCCAGGGAGGACACTGAGTTCTTTCCATATATGCTTCTGGCTAATATTCTTAGTATCCTCCATAATGAAGTAGCCAGCATTATGATTTCTATTATATTGATGAGGAAAAAGACTTAAAGGAATAAAACTAACTTGTCCAAAGTCATACGGTTTGTAAGTAACAATCAAGATTTGAACCCGGGTTTGTATGACTTCAGAATCCAAACTCTTTTCCATGACTGGCCTGGAGGAAGTAGCACTGCTCTCTGGAGAGAATTTTATTCCTGCTCAAACGAATAAAACCTCACTTCCAGAGAGACTTGAAAAGGCATCAGGAGGGGACAAGAATGGTCTTATGACCTCAACATGAAAGTGTGTGTTTCCCAAAGCACAGGGGTGGATAAGAGTCGACACAGGTGCTGTGAAGTAGCAGTGATTTTGTGACTAACACATTCTTCCATTTTCATCATTGCCACTGGCCTTTGTGTACATATTTCTGTAAGATCTCCTTTAAATGCCTGAAAAGCTAAATAGAAAGGGTGTAGTCTATTGGCTGGTTTTGCAAAGTGCATGGCTGCATGCGTGAGTCAGGCTTGTAGAACGTATTTATCTTTTATCTCCCTCAGATTGGCACATGTGATGTCCAGATTGTACGTATTCATCCAGTCAAAAATGCTAATCGCCTGTGTTATCCAGGCACTTTGAAAAAAACAAAATCTTCTCAGTGGTATTTAAGTAGTCCCACTTTTATCCTTAAAAGAATATATATTACCCACTGGTTTCTAGATTTCTTGTGGTGATTGAGTAGAGGCGTACTTTTAGGAGCCACTTCTCAGGATAGAATCACAGGGATGCTGTGAGGTAATGTCTGGAAAGCACTTTGAGCTTCTTTGACAAAGGTGCTACGTCAATATCGTGTATTATTATTTATTATATGCCTGAGAGAAAAGCACAGGCAAGAGATGCCTTTTGTTTCCTTCCCTGGTTGCAATAGTGCTGTGGCTTAGATAGATTTCAGCTGGAGGAATGTTCCAGCACCTGCAGTCTTTGAAAAGATACAGGCTGTCTCGGAAGCACTCTAGGGACAGAGGATCGCTTTAGTGCCACAGATGAAGAGGGGCGGACTCTGAGGCTATGCAGGCCAATCACACTCTCTCTTATGGAGCAGAAGCTGTGCTCTTCTTATGTGGGGAATTCAATTCCCAGTGTGTGAGTGGGTGGGGGAAGGGATGGATTTTGCATATCTGGCAATTCTGAAGCTTTCTCTCACAAAAAAAATCAAAGTGCTTGATGAAGGATCATGTGAGCTGGGGTTCTGTCACTTTCTGCCCTTTCTATTTGTAAAATGTATACACTCCTTAGTTGACCAGCTTGAGTTCAAGTTGTCCCTCTGTACCCTAAAATAAGCCTCATTCTTCTTGGCTGCAATAAAATTCAAGTCATCTTTTAAGTTCCAGCTTGGATGCCATGATTTCCTTTTTTACAATTTTCTAAATAGCCATTATGGGATGAATTGTGTCCTCCCACAATTCATATGTTGAATTCTTAGCCTAACAACCACTATCTCAGAAGGTGACAGTACTTGGAGAAAATGATTTTAAAGAGATAATTAAGGTTAAATGAGGTCCTTGGGGGTGAGCTCTAATTCAGTGTGATTGGGGTCCTTAGAAGAACAAGAGATTAGGATACAGACACACAGCAGGAAGATCATGTGAGGACAAAGAGAAGACAGCCATCTATAAGCCAAGGAGAGAGATCTCAAAAGAAATGGACCCTGCTAACCCCACAGTCTCAAACTTCTAGCCTCCAGAATTGTAAGAAAATAAATATCTGTTGCTTAAGCCACTCAATCTGTGGTATCTTGTTATGGCAGCCCCAGCAACTTAAAACAATAATCAACAACGAGTTAATAGAAAATATTATATGCTCTAAAATTTTGCCACTCAAAGTGTGGTCCATAGGCCATCAGCCTTGGGACTACTTTGGGCCTGGTAAGAATTGCAGGATCTCAGGCCTCACCCAGACCTTTGGGATCAAAATCTACCTTTTGACAAAATACCTAGGTAATCTGTATACATACAAACATTTGAGAAGAGCTGTTTTTGAGTGATCAGTTTGCCTTGATGGTAACAAATCACCCCAAAACTTTAGTTTTTAAATCAGCAACAATGGATTATTTCTCAAAATTTTGTGAGTTGACTAGGTGATCACTCTGCCAGTTTCATTGGGGTTCTCCCATGTAGCTGCATTTGCACCACCCTTGCTAAACAACTTTAATTCATGAAATTTCTACAACATTTTTTTTTGTTTTTTACTGTATATGTTGGTATGACTACCTTTTATTTTTGGCCAGTGGTAATATTTTTCCACTTAAGGAAATGAATTTTTACTTTAAATAAATGAATTTTTTTAAAAGAAAAGTTTGTCAAAATGAAGAAAATTATTAAGTAAATAATGCCATAGTCTGTATGAAGTAATAGTAAAAATCAGGAAATTAGTATGTAAACCATTAAAGTTTGAGAAATATGTCATGGTTCAAAATTGGCATAATTTCTGAAGGGTCAAAGGCACACCTACCACTTTCAATACATGTGGGGATCTTTGAGAGGATGGCAAGGAAATGGGAAGACACATGAGGTCATTAAGATACTTCTTCTCCCTTAGATCAAGGAATCATACTCAAGTTCAAAATGGAGGTGAGAAAGCACCTCCCTACTTCCCTTGTCTCTGTGTTTCTTTTCACCCAGGATTATTATGGTAATATCAGCACCTGACATTTATGTGGGATTTTATGGTTTGAAAAGCTCTCCACATGCTTGATGTCATTTGATCTGTAAAGTATTTGATCTGTATGGCATTTTATCCTATATAGAAAGTGAGCAGAGTGATCCCTTGTCTTTGAAGGGGAGGAAGGTCTGGCTATTGTTGAAATCGTTCTCCCAGTAGGGCCAGAGCTTCCCCCTATGGATAGTTTTCTATAAAGCTGACCCTATTTTTTGGAGGTCAACTGTGCTTTTGGTCTTTTGGAAATCACTGGGAAAAGCAGTCACTGCACATTTTCCAGAGAAGAGCAGGGCCAATGGATTGAACCAGTGCTTTGCCTCATCGGGGTCTTTTGCAATCTTGTCCCACGGTCTTGATAGAGGCATTTAATAATTGACATTATCGACACAAAGTCATGTTCCATCTAAAGTACTCCTGTTCTTCAGTCCCTAATTTAAATAATAAATTCTTTCTCAGGTGCTTTTCTCTCCCTTTCCTTGTTTTACAGAAATATTATGATTTTTCTATTATAATAATCGTCCTAAGCGACTTTGTGTGGAGTTGTTCATGCTTGGGTCTACTTCCAGCGCTGAAGAGTGAATCCTTAAGAATAGAAACAAAATCTTACCAATGTTTGTCTTGACCACAGTTTCTAGTACCAAACTTTGAATGTGGCAGAAGCTGAAAGGCATTTTGCAGGCTAGAGACTAAAACATAAAATACACAATATCACCAAAAAAAGAAAAGATTCTAATGGCAAGTTGTTTTGTATCAACATCCTTTTGAGTCTTTTATATTTTGTGAATAGAAGCTTAGGTATACATTTTCATGGTACAGTTCACTTTAAAAAAATTTTTCTATCATCCCTTCTAGATGTGTTAATTTGGGGCCATAAAGGAGCTATGGCAGAATTAAGTGCTGCTATCCTGTGGTCTTTGAGCAGATTTTAATCTTTAATTTTAAAATGTGCTATCCCCACCTCTCTACTAAGTTTTGAAAATTACAGGCACATATTTTGTGAAATATTCCTACTATTCTTTAGTTGTGTGCATATTAATTAATGGTTATTCAGACACATGTGTTAAAAATATCTCAGATAATATAACTTGAATAAGATTTTAAGTAGGTAGAACTTACAGCAATTTAATAATTTACATGATAATTAAGATTGGTTTAAAATTCAAAAATAAAGGCTATTTAAGTAGACAGGTAATTTAGCAGTGGCTTTTTAAGTTTTTATGCAACCTATAATTAAAATTATTAATTCTAGATATCTTGCAGTAACTCACAGAATAAGAGATTGGATTCTCATGAACATCTGATTACCATCTCTAGTACTGAGGACTGTACAGGCTCATTTCATCCCAGGTCCTGAATTTTACTAAGAGACAGTGTCAAACATTATTCAAAGGCTAAACAATGTTCTGATTATGTGATAAGCCCTGGGCATATTTTTTTATATATAGGTAATTACTCCTCTTAGCTGTGAGAATTTGCAAGTGCAAGTACACTAACAAAATCTGCACATCATATTGTATTTGTCCCATATTTTCATTTTTAAAACCTATCCATGTTCTATAGTAAGATGATGACAAGCTACAAATAGTCCTTAATATGACCTTCCCCAACTTCCCATGAAAGTACCCACAAGCAACTCCACATCTTTTAGAAAACACAGGCTCTTAGAAACTTCCAAAATGTCTCATGGGGGACTGAAATGTACAGAGTGGGAAGAGCTACTAACAAAAATAACTGTTGATTGATGCTTTAAAAAGCAAAGGAAGTAGAGTAAAAATGCTTGCACTTTAAAATTAAGAGCAATTCCCTGAAGAACTCAAATCACTCTATCAAAAAGATACCTG
>CAUYQG010023560.1:0-27371 GCA_963574415.1 Tarsius wallacei | reverse complement strand
CCTGGCTAATTTTTTTTTTTTTTTAAATTGTAGCGACAAGTTTTCACCAAGTTGCTCAGGCTGGTAAATTCCCACTTTGCTTCCACACATCTTGGCTACCCGAGGAAAGAGCTCTCTAATAGGTGAACTAAGCGATATAGAGAATACTTTCTTCCTGTATCCTCAAAGGCCAGTCTTCTCTGGCATGTGTGCTCAACATGACCACGGATGTGTCTATAATAAGAGGCCCTTAGTTGGGAGTTTTTAAGGAAAATGAGTGGGACCTAAAAGCATGCAAGTAGGAACCAGTATGTCTTTGCTGAGTGCTTTATCTGGCTCTCCAGCAGGCAGAAACCCTATGAATCATACCCAGCTAGGCAGCTGCAGCCGACAGACAACTGACAACCAATATCTCCCAAGTGAGTTTGAAAGGATCTTGTTACCCAGGATCCTAAGGGGGTTGTAGCCTTGGCGACCATAGGGAAGGATAATTAACTCAGCTCCTCATTTTAGTGACTCTCTAGTTCTGACAATTTATTGCAGGCATGGCTGCCTAACAGTTAGTTGCCAGACCCACACTCAAGACATACTCCTTCTCCTGGAAGGTTAACATGGCACCTGTGGCTGTTCCATCCCTGAGGGAAAGTGAGGACCATGCTTTTCAAACAGGCCACACACTGGATGACCTCTGGTTTCTGTCTCCGGGGATTCCAATTAGTAAGTGCAACGAAAGGCAACCCCAACAGTGTGGTTCGTAGGATGGCTTGGGAGCCAGGTGAGTAGCTTGTTTTTTCCTCGCTGTGGGTATTTATCAGTAAAGGAACATATAGAACATTCTTGACAGGAGCATTTAGTCATATCAAGTCAAGAAATTAATATTTTACTTTTTTTTTTTTTAGTCAGAGTCTCACTCTGTCAGGCTGGAATGTAGTGACACGATCACGACTTACTGCAGCCTCGACCTCCTGGGCTCAGGCAGTCCTTCCACATCAGCCTCCTAAGTAGTCGAGACTACAGGCACAAGCCATCATGCCTGGCTAATTTTTTTATTTTTATTTTTGTAGAGATGATGTCTCACTATGTTACCTAGGCTGGTTTGGAACTCCTAGGCTCAAGCAATCCTCCCACCTCAGCCTCCCAAAATGCTGGGATTACGGGTGTGAGCCACTGTGCCCCACAGTATTTTACTTTTGATTTGTTATTCATATAAGAAATCAGATCTTGGGGAGGAGACAATTCAATTTTTCAATTCACCACATATTATTTATTTATGGTAGACAGAATCAGAGGAGGGAGTGGTAATCTTATCTAGTTGGTAAGATCAGAAGAGACTTTACTAAATTGAATGAATTTTGAGATGGACCTTAAAGGGTAGACAAGACTTTAATGGGTAGATTATAAAGAAGAGGGTACCTTAGGAAAACTGTCCCTATGAGCCCTTCTGGGAGAAAGGTTCAGGTTAGCAGAGGCATAGTTAGTAGATTAACAAGAGTAGGAAAATGTCTTGGCTGGGCATAGGGTGTTCATGCCTATAATCCTAGCATTTTGGGAGGCCAAGATGGGGGAATTGCTTGAGCCCAGGAATTTAAAACCATGCTAGGCAACACAGTGAGATCCTGCTCTTATGAATATTCAAAAAAATTATCCAGGCATGGTGGCACACGCCTGTAGTTCCAGTTACTGGGCAGGTTGAGGTGGGAGGATTATTTGGGCCCAGGAGTTCAAGGCTGTAGTGAGCCATGATCATGCCACTGCACTCCAGCCTGGACAACAGAGTGAGACTCCGACTCAAAGAAAAAAAAAAGGAAAGAAAAGAAAAGTAGGAAATATCCTGAGGGATTATGTGCCCTGAGTGCTAGGCTGAAGGGTTTCACCTTCTTCCAGGTAAAAGATATAACCTGGAGAAGGATGAGTTATAACCTAGAGGCGTCTTCCAAAGGAATTAAATCTCAAAAGAGACATGGCCAAGATGAAAGAGCTGTGTGGACGGACATTGAGAAGCTGTCGAGATGTTCTCCAAATCAGCCTGACAAGCGATAACAGGAGGGCAAGGAAAATGAGAGAAGGCAATGGAGATGGGGGCCCTGAAGAAAATGCACACTTAGCGACTGATTGAATATGGGCCAAACGGGTGTCCGATTGGACCCCTTTGCCCTCCAGGACCCGAAATCTCAAACCGGTTTAGACATTAAGGTCATCAATGAGTTCATGAGCATGCAAGTCCAGAAAGAAGGCAAGCCCCGGCATTGACTTCATCCATGGGCTCTGGCTCCATTTCCCTGCAGTTTCCCTGGTGCCATCAGCTGCATCCTCAGGCAGTTCCCACCATGGTAGAAAATGGTGAAGATGCCTGTAGAATTGCCGGCTTCACATCTGCACAGCTGCTCATCCAGAAAAGGAAAGACTGTCTTTTCTGGTGGGTTGCTCTCTTTTTAGAATGCATCATATTTTCACTTTCTAAGTTGTGAAATGTGACACACAAATGGAAAAGTATGTAAAACACAGATTTAATTACAGCTCAGTTAATTTTTATAAAGCAAACATCCATGGAACCAGCACCTAGGTCAAGAAACAGAGGCCAAGTGCAGTGGCTCACGCATGTAATCCCAGCACTTTGGGAGGCGGAGGTGAGAGGACTGTCTGAGCCCAAGGGCTTGAGACCAGCCTGGGCAACTTGGCGAGACCTCATTTCTACAATAAATAAAAAAAATTAGCCAGGCATGGTGGCACGTGCCTTTGGTTCCAGTTACTTGGAAGGCTGAGATGGAAGGATCTCCTGAGCCCAGCAGGTCGAGGCTGCAGTGGCCATGAGCGTGCCACTGCATTCCAGCCTGGGTGACAGAGCGAGACTCTGACTCAAAAAAAAAAAAAAAGCGCGGCTCTGTGGTTCAGCCTATAATCCCAACACTTTGGAAGGCCAAAGTGAATGGATTGTCTGAGCCCGTGGGTTCGAGACCAGCCCAGGCAACTTGGCAAGACATCTACAATAAATCAAAAATTAGCCAGGTGTGGCAGTGCACTCCTGTAGTTCCGGCTGCTTGGAGGACTGAGGGAGAAGGATCGCTGGAGCCAAGCAGGTTGATGCTGGAGTGGCTGTGAGTATGCCACTGCACTCCAGCCTGGGCAACAGAGTGAGACTCCAACTCAAAAAAAAAAAAAAGAAAAAAGAAAAGAAAAAGAAACAGAGCATTGTGTCCAGGCTGGTGGCTCAGGCCAGTAATTCCAGCACTTTGAGAGGCCAAGGTGAGAGGATTGCTTGAACCCAGAAGTTCAAGACCAGCCTAGGCAACATAGAAGAACCTTGTCTCTACGAAATTAAAAAAGTTAGTTGGGCATGGTGTCTTGTGCCCATAGGTCCAGCTACTTGGGAGGCTGAGGAGGAAGGATTGCCTAAACCCAGGAGGTTGAGGCTGTGGCGAGCCATGATTGTGCCACTGCCCTCCAGCCTAGCCAGCAGAGTGAGCCTCTGACTTAAAAAAAAAAGACACTGCCAGCATCCCAAAAGCTGCGGTGGATGTGAGCCCTGCTTAAAAGGGAGGAAACTTCCCAACCAGAAATCCAAGGCAAACTTCCCGTAGAATTTCATCCACAGAAATCAAGCCCCTGGCTCAGGTAGGAACTAGCTACCACCAGGGCAAGTTCACTGCTGATCGAGTGCTTGAGTCAATGAATACCCCGAGTAATCACTAACTGTCCCCAAGCTGGGAGTGGAGTCACATTTCCCTGAGACATTGCACTGCAGAGAGGAGGATAACATGAGAAAAAAATGAGAGCTCTGTCAGGAAAGAGCCCAGGAAGAAGGAAGTCTGGGCAGTAACCACCAATGTTCTCTGCTGGGAGGGAGCACGGGTGTGTTACTCCGTGACCATAAACCTGGGTTACTGGTTGACAGACCTGGACAAAGTCGATCATGAATAATACAATGTATTATCAACTGTGAGCTTGGTGGTTTTCAATGAGGGAGAAGATTTTCTAAGATACTGTTGATCAGCTTGTAAAATCTGAGCAATGCTTCCCCGACCCCCTACCCCAGATTCAGGCAATTTTGAAAAAACACACCACTCACAATCCTATTATCAGAGATCAAGATTCTTACTATTTTGGTATGAACCTGACAGGACTGCTAGTTGCCTGCCAACATCCATGTTCTCCCCTTTTTCTAACATAATCACAATTTTGGTTGGGAGACAATAGGTGCAATTAAAAAAAAAAATCACAGCCAGGCTCGGTGGCTCAGCCTGTAATCCCGCGCCTTGGGAGGCTGAGGTGAGTGGATTGCCTGAGCCCGCGGGTTTGTGACCCGCCTGGGCAGGCGAAACCTCATCTCTAAAATCAAAAATCAAAAAAATTAGCCGGGCGTGGTAGTGCGCGCCTGTAGTTCCAGCTACTTGGAAGGCTGAGGCGGAAGGATCGCTGGAGCCCAGCAGGTCGAGGCTGCGGTGGCCAGGAGCGGCCACTGCACTCCAGTCCGGGCAACAGAGTGAGACTCCAACTCAAAAAATAAATAAATAAATAAATAAATAAATGAACATTTTTCTTCATATAATAAAATATATTTCTCTGACCCCCAAATCATCATCATGCTTAATTTGGAAACACAAGTCCTGCTCAAATTAGAAACCAAAAAAAATGCCTATGTTTACTACTACTATTTAGCATTCTATTGGTGGTACTGGCCAATGCAATCAGACAGAAGAAATTAAATGCATAGAAATTGGAAAGAAGGAGGTAAATATTTTATCATGTGCAGATAATATTATTTTGGCGGAAAACTCCAAGAAAATCCATTGGGACAACTAAAAATAATAAGAAAATTATATGAGATGGCATAATACAAAGTAACATAGATCCTCAAGTCAAGCCAGTTTGAAAAACACAATGAGAAAAATAGCCTATTTACAATATCAGTAAAAAAGGTAAATTCCCAAAATTAAATTTCACAAGAAACATTTATTTCTCATGTGATTAAAACTTAACAGTAATGAAAGACACACAGTAATGTTTGGAACAAAAGGAAACAATGACTGTGTTCTCAGCTAGCGAGACTCAGCATCATAAATATGCCCATTTAAAAAAAAATTATAAATTTAATATAACCTTCCAATATACAAACAGATAAATAAGAATGGGCTTCAAGAATACATAAACTGGCCCTAAATTTTATATGAAAAAAATAATATATGCACACTCAAGAGACTCCAAAATTGTTGAAGGGACAGCTAGTTACCACATTGTGATGCTTCGGTAATTAAACAATAGAGTCTTGTTGCATAAAATAGAGATAGACCCATGGTATGGAATATAAAGTCCAGAAACAGATCTAAATATATATGAGAATTTAGTATATAATAAAAGTGGCATTTCAAAATATTATGGCGATTATGGACCACACTACATACTAATCACCAGATAATATTCAAATCAAATAGAGTAAAGATTTACATATAAAAAAGTGAAGTTATAAAACTACTATAAGGGAGGCTGAGGTGAGTGGATTGCCTGAGCCCACGGGTTCGAGACCCAGCTGTGCAACTTGGCAAGACCTCATCTCTACAACAAATCAAAAAAATTAGCCAGGCATGGTAGCGCGCACCTGTAGTTCCGGCTGCTTGGAAGGCTGAGGTGGAAGGATCGCTGGAGCCCAGCAGGTCGAGGCTGCGGTGGCCGGGAGCGGCCACTGCACTCCAGTCTGGGTGACAGAGTGAGACTCCAACTCAAAACAAAAACAAAAACAAAAACCATTTTTTTATAAACTAAGAAATTGTTACAATTCAAAAATTATAAGCTATAAAGGAAAAGGATATATTTGATAACAAAATTAAAAGTATTTGCATGGCAAAACAAACCATGTAAATGAAGTCAAAAGAAATGAAAAGGGGGAAAATTATTTGCAACTGATCTAACACACAAAGTTCTTGTAATGGATATGAAAAAGGCCAACACTGCAATTTAAAAAAAAAAGGCAAAAGATATGAACAGTTAACAGAAAAGGACCTACAGATGTCCCTAAAACTCATTAAGGTATTCCTAACATCTTAATCATGTTAAGAGAAATGAGATTTAAATCTACATTTTCACCTATCCAATTGATAAATGTCTAAAAGCTTGATAATGCTTTCTAATCTGTAGCTTATGAATGTTTTCATGTCCTACTCTTGGAAGTTTAAATTGGTCCAGTCTTTGAGAGGCCAATTTGGCATTATGTTTCAAAATTCCAGATACATAGACACTTTGAGTCAGGAAATGCTCTTCTGGAAATCTGTCCTACAAATATATTTTCACATTATGAAATGATGTCCAAGCTTAGTCCGTATAAGAACAATATTAGTAATAACTCTGATGTGCATCACTAGGACTCTGGTTCATTAGAGATACAGTGTAGATAATAAATAACATTAAGAAGTCCCTGCTACAGAAAACTGTCCAAGGGAAGGTGTTAAATGAAAAAAAATAAAAAGCAAGACAAGAACTTTGTGTATGATTGGAAAGTTTTGTGTGTGTAAAATTAGAAAAAATTAAGAACCTACATTTAAATTTTACTTAAAATAGTTCTTGTAAAATATATGAAAAACAAGTACAATTATGTACCTAGTTATACATTCCTTTTATTAGAGACACATTTCATAATTAAGAACATAAAGTTTGGACATACACAGAAATGAAATATATGTAGTTGTGTGTGTGTGTGTGTGTGTGTGTGTGTGTGTGTGTGTGTGTATACATAAGGCAACTATTAAGCAGAGAGCTTCGATAGCACACAGAATAGATTTTAAGGCAGAAAAATATCAACAAGATGCCATTAGGAATGAAGAGTTTCACCGCATAAAGATAAAAACTTTCAACTCATTAGAATATAAATATTCTAAGCTAGTACACATATCAATCATCCTCAAAGTATATAAAAAGAGATTTGTACAAATCACCAACATACTGGAAGATGTCAGCACAATCCCTCAATTACTAGTAGATAAAATTATAAAGATATAAATAGTTTAGACAGTACCATTATTAAGCCTGAATTAACAGATTTATAGATCAGTATCCAATATAGAATATACTCTCTTCGTAATAAAAAATGGAATACTTTTTAAATGGATGAATGGTAGACCATTTTGTAACCTAAGGTTTATCTTACTATTAGTAGATCTAATGTTTATAATGCCAAACTCCTAAAGACCCCAAAAGGGAAGGCACCGTGTCCAAGAGACGGAAAAAATGACCTGGAGACAACGGACAAGACATGGGTTTTATTCTGGAACTTATGGGGGAAATGGTCCAGAAGCAGTCATCTGGACAGGAAAAAAAAAAGAAAAAACTGCTCCTGATTGTAAAACGGCATACAGGTTATATAGCATTTTATCTAGGGCAGAGTGCCAGGTTAAGCATGAAGTGTAGGATTTCTAGTGCGCAGGCGTAATATGAGAAGGCACTTATACATATGCCACACGTACACAAAATGGCTGTGAATTCTCTCTAGGGATGGAATTTTTTAGTAGTATAATAAAACAAAGGTGAACTAAAGGTAACCAAATGGTATGGTCATTGTTCTAAGTGTGCACAATCTGGTATGAACCAGCCGTGGGGGCAGGGGTGAGGGTGGGGGACGGCGATGGACTCAGGGAAGGGTGCATGAGACCCTTCGCTTTCATAGCTGCAAGATGTGGTCAGCAGGCGAGGGGAACACTTTTCCATGGGTCAGAGTATGACCTGCATGATCAGGCATGGAGCCTAAGGGGAAGGGGACATCCCAGGTTAACCACCCCCAGAACCCCTCCCCAGGCTCCAACCTTCTGCTTGGGGATCTATCCGGAGTGTGCTCACGTTGTTACTGAGTGTAGCTCTACACTAGTCCACTGAACAGGTCTGAATCTTTTTTTTTTTTTTTAGATAAGAAAATATAGTTTATTTATAAAGTAAATTAGAAAAAGAGAGAGAAACAGAGGAGATTCACCTCCCCAAGGTAGGGAAGGGGACAAAAGCTTAAAACATGGCCTGGCCATAGCTTAAAGAACACATGGCCACATCATACCTTATCAAGGCAGTGGCCAGGTCTGAATCATTTAAAGGAAATTTCTTATAGATTGTATTTACTGTCTATAATGCAATTACTTTAGTAGTCAAAAGCAAAAAGAAATAAAATCTCCAGATGTATGCAAATTAAAAACACAATTCTAAACAACTCAAAGAACACAGAAAAACTCAAATTGGAAAATACATACAATTAATTGACTTGTCTTTGTTTTTGTTTTTTTTAACTGCAGCATCATTTTTGTTTTGTCTTGCTTGTTTGTATTTGGTCTTTTAAATTGGAATGCAATGGCAAAGAAGTTCAAATAAATAACAATACCAGAATATCTACTTAATGCCTATAAAAATATGTTGTGTTATACTCTTTAATGATTGAACAATGATCCATGTTACTTAGGAAATCAGGAACATCTAAATAACTTGATTTTAGTAACATTTAAATTATTTAGAAAGTAGGCAAATAATGACAGTCAAGGTTGTAGACTCTTAGTACCTCAAGTTGATTTTAAAGATAAAATCGAACTCAGTTTTACAGATAAGGAAAATTAAAGCTGAGAGGAGGTGTCTTATCCAATCTTCCACAGCTAGTTGATGTCAAAGCTAGGATTCTAACCAAGATCTGGTAACAGTATGTCATAGACTCAGACAGTTTTGGGTTCAGGCCTTGTTTCCATAACTTGCTCAGCTGAGACTCAGTTTTCACATCTGCAAAAATAAAAATAAAAATAAATAAATCATACCACCAAGTCTGTAGACTTTTAAAATTACATGTGAATAAAGAATGCTTATTGTTTACCAGATAATAACCATTCCATGAAACAGCATTGCCTCTGAGAAACTTGCTTCCATAATTTAAAAATAAAATGATGCTACACTGATCTATTTTTTAAAAGGAATTTGCATGTAAGTTATGTTTTTACATAAATGCTTCTTCACAGATATGCTGTAAAATTTGTAATATCTGACTAGGTACAATCGCTCAAGCCTGTAATCCCAGCACTTTGGGAGGCTGAGGAGAGAGGATTGCTTGAGGCCAGGAGTTCAAGACTAGCCTAGGCAACATAGTGAGCCCTCATCTCTACAAAAATCAAAAAAATTGGCCTGGCATGGGGCTCATACCTGTAGTCCCAGCTACTCAGTAGGCAGAGGCAGAAGGATCACCTGAGCCTAGGAAGTTGAGGCTGTGATGAGCTGAGATCATGCCACTGCACTCAGCCTGGGTGACTAGTGAGACCCTGACTCAAAAAGAAAAAAATTGTAATATCTCTTTGTGGATGAAAATGAAATACCATAGACCAGGACAGATAGTTATAAAGTATTAGTCATAATTGTGTCTGATTATCACTTGGCATCAAGAATTTTTTCTCTCTACTGTCTCTAATATTTTGCTTGAGTCATTGAGTCACACATTTATGTATGAGGTCAACCGAAGCACTGAACACACACAGCAGGTAATGTTTTTAAGTGGGTTCAGCTTTGCCAGTAGCCTAGTTGCTCAGTCTATTTTCCAAAATCCAAGGGTTTTATGGAAGAACTTTCCCTGTAAGACTTCCTCAGGGTTGAAGCTGAAGGCTGATTTCTATCTTATTCTGAGAAATGGAAACCACAAATTGGCAGGCAAGATCTCACATCATTCTTAGGTCAACCCTGTGAAAATGTCTCTGCCACCAGCTCCCTGCCTCTGAACTTTCAGCCTGCTATACCTGGATTGTTGGAATGTCTTAAAATAGGCCTTGGGTCAATGCTGACCATGTGATTTCGTACACCAGGAGGAAGCCTAAGGCCTTCACATTTTAAAAGCCCAGTTTAGATTCTGGTAGGTGCCAAAGTTTAGGGACTAAGCCCTAGCTTTCCTTCTTTCTAAATCAAAGCACTGATGATGTCATTTCCCTGCCTCAGATTCTTCCATGGCCCTCTTTTGCCTCAGGAATTAGGTATTAACTGCTTAGGTTACCATATGCCTTCCACACATCATCGGAAATATCTGCTCCCCTGTTCCATATCCCATAGTCTTGTGACATGAACCCAAGGCTACAACTTAACATCTTCTAATCTTCTCAAAAATGCCTGTCTGTGGATCAGCTGTATCAGCATCACCTGGGGAGCTTGTTAAAATGGCAGATTCCTGCTGCTGCCACCCCCCTTCCTCAATGCAGTGGGTGTAGAAATTTTCCTTTTTAATAAGCCACTGTGGTGAGCCTGAAGAAGGTCTCTTTTTTTCTCCTCATGCTGATTTTGATCCTGCTGTTTCCTCTCCTGTTATGCCCTGCCCAGCCTGCCAGACTCAGAACAGCCCCGAAGGCTCAGCTCAGTCACCACTTTTCCTCAACTATTTGACTATCCTTCTGACAAAATAATCTTCTTTCACACAAGACACTCATATTTAACATCTTTTGTCTTTTACTCAGTGTCTTTCGTGCTTTCTTTGCTAATAAATACCTGAAGACAGAATCTGTTTTCTCATTTTTATATTCTCCAGACCGATTAATGCAGTAACTTCTTTGAGGTAAGGCATCAGTACACATCTTTGGAACTAAAGTGAACAACAACAAAAAAACGAGGTGGAGTCTGGGCCTGTTGGAGAGCTTGACAGGGCCAAACTGGGGCATGGGGAAGGGGTACCAAGGGTGTCAGACTCCCAGGGTAGGGAGGGGCAGGGAACTTGACAGGGCTAGGACTTCTCTCAAAACTTTAGACCGGTAATCCCAGAAACTAGGAAACATACACAGAATATAACTATAGAAAAAATAACTTTAACTATATACAAAATCTGCATTAAAAGAAAAGAAATAGATCAAAAAACATCAACAGTTATCTCTGGGACTGTATGGGTGTTGTGTTTTTAAAAATTTTTTTTTGTCTAGGTATGACTTATATACAATTTTTTCTCTGAGTTTTATTCAATAAACAATTTACATTTACAATCATATAAACAGTTATTTTTAAAAATTAATCATTGCATATATGAGGAAGGATTACTACCTATGTCAGCACATGTCAGTTCATTTTAACATTCAGTCATCAAACACTAAACAACCTCAATTGCCAAGAACTTTGTGAGAGCCTGGGAACACCATGACAGAAAACACATGGTCCCTGTTCTCATGGAACTGACAGGCTGGTGGAAGAGCAGACAAATGTGCAAAACAGTTCAGTGTAGTATGATAAATACAGTGACAGAAAGATGCACAAGGTTAGATGACTCAGTGGCTATGCCACCTACCTTTGATGCCCTGGTAGAGATTTCTTGGATACAAAAAGATCTCAGTGGTTCAAAAGACACTGAGGAGTTATTCAGCTGTAGGGGAGAAAAATTATATTTTTCTGTACCCATCCTAGGTACGGAAGGCCCCACAACAAAAGAAAAATTCACAAGAGAAAAGCATACAAATTTGTTAAACATACGTTTTGCGTGACACTGAAGTCCTTATAGGGAGATGATGAAACAAAAAAATGGGTAAACCTGGGTCTTTTCATGCAAGGTTTAATGTAGAGGAAAATCACAGAGAAGTTTGATAGGGCAAAAGAATATGATCTAATGGTAAGAAACCAGGAAACTTGGCAAAGCCTATTTATTCAGATTCTTCTGTGTTCCTTCTTCTTCAAAGATAAAGACGATCCTTTCTTCTGGGAATAGAAAGAGTACCTCTCACATGAAGGTCTTATGACGTGCTTCAGGGAAAGGACAGACAATTCTTCCTGAGTTTTATGATCAGCTTCAGGTAGTAAGGGCAGGAGAAGGTCACAGAGACCCTTCCACCTTCTGCAGTTTTCTCAAATTTCTTCAGCTTAAAATATTTGCCATTGTGTGTCCAGAACCCTATCACATCGTGGGAAGTAAGGGGGCAGGAATCCCCAAAACAAGAAACAGCATAAGGGATGAAGGCAGGAAGCAGCGTTCGAGCTCTGGGAATGCTTCTGCTCAATAGGGTTTAGGGACAGAAGTAATGAGCAATGAGACAGAAGCAAGCAGGTGTCAGCCATGGAGGAGACACTTGTCAGTCATGGGATGGAGCTTGAAAACAATTTTCTCTATTTTTGTTTCAAAATCTCGTTTTACTATTTATGATGGTATGGGATTTAAAACACAGAATATTTATATCACAAAGCTCCTGTGTAAAATTACTTAGAAGTGAATAAGTGAGAGGGAAACTCAGAATTGTTTTGGAACTTGTTTGATCATCAGAATCACTGGTAAGCTGAAAAATTACAAATCCTCTGCCCCATCCCAGGTAGGACTTTAAATGCTACTCGGGAAACTCTAATTGGTTCTGTTTGGGAGCTACTATTTTAGCTTATCTATTGCTCTCAATTCTTTCTGCCATTGGAATGGCTTGGAGAGCTTCTAAACCTACAGATATCCAAGCAGGCCCCATTTCCAAGGGTTCCAGTTTGTTGACCTGAGATGAGGCCCAGACATCTGCACTAAAAAAATTCCTGAGTGACATTAGCATGCAGTCATGGCTAAGGACAACTACTGAGTTCATACTCTATTTTTGCACCGAATCAGATACAATGGAAGCTAATACTGTATTAGAGAAGGAAGAGCAGGACAGGAAGAAAGGAGAGGAGGAGACAAGGGTGTGTAGAAAGCCAACAAGTGTTTGGGCAGGATGGCATGCTGGTTAACAACACCCGCTCTGGAATCAGACACACAGAATTTGAATTCTGCTCATTGTCATGCATTGATCAAGGGACTTAACCCTTCTGAGCTTCAGTTTCCTCATTTGTAAATGAGGTTAATACTACGGTTGTGGTGTTAAAATGGAAAATTCTTAACATCATGCATGTTAGGTGTTATTTATTAATATTATGAAAACATTTAAAGTGGGAGGAAGTATTAAGTGTTACCAAAAGATTGAATGAGATTAGGGCTAAATTTCCAAAGAAATTAGCAGCATGAAAGTCATGGTCATCTCAGTGAGACCAGTTGAGGAACAGTGGCAGGGAGGACATTCAGAACTGAGTCTGAGTTCTCTTTCTGCATTCATTTAGCATTCCCCAAAACTGCAGACTGGGGCTATGCAAGTGTACTATCTGAGAGAAAGCCTTTCACACAACTTTAATTCAATATTAGGTCCTCATTTTTATTAAGAGCTAATAAATAAAATGACTATATAAGGAACATTTAACATTACGCCTCCATTTTCAAAAAGAACCAGTATTTTTAAGGATTATGTGCAATGTGCACTTTTTGTAAAGCTGCTATCGAGGACAACATTATTAGGTTGTATAAAGACCTTTATTATTATTATTATTTTCTCAGAGATCAGAGCCAGAATTTTTCTCCCTTTGGAAGAACACATCACACCCTGAGCAACTATACAGGCCAATTCAAGCATTAGCACTTTATCTCAATTCTTCATCCAGATCACTAAGCCTGCTGCTGGTCTTCCCTGTAGCAGAGCTTCAATTTTGATTCCATTCTTTTTCTCTGTTCATTTCCTCAGAACTGGTGTTTTCATTTTTCTCTGGCTTTTCAGGCAACTGAAGCAAAGTACAGGCTTCCGTGTTGATTTACTCCCTGTCCAAATCTGGGTAGCTGAAATCCCCAACCCATTCTGGTGCCTCCCAGACTGCAACTGTGATCAAGACAAGAAATGTGCCTAGAGGATGTCATTTCCCAAGACATGAAATTGACAACAGCCCAAATGACTGAAAGTAAAGAAATGATGAAAGCAAAATAAAACTAAAACATAAAGCAAAAACATTAGCTTTGACATACTAAAAAGACATTTAAAATGACAAATATTTGGACACTTACAAAATACGTATGTGGAACAGTATTCCATGAAAAAATGGCTTAACTTAACATATATGCAGTGATTATAAATATGTAGAATAAAGTTTAAAAGCACTGACAATATAGAAAGGTAATTTAGAAAGACATAAAAAGTTACAGTTAAATATTTGTCAGACTTTCTCATTCTGCAAAAATGACTTAATTGAAAAGAGATCAAGCTGGAAACTACCTTGACCTGTTTATGTTAAATCAGTCGTCCAGATACTGTCTTGCTAATGAAGGCAATTTGTCAGTCAAATCTTTTTACCAAAAGATTAATTATTTTTAGGATATACAATGAATAAACATTAGTTTCATCTCTTAAATCAGTTTCACACTTCTAAATAAACGGCATTTTTTACTTCTGCTATCTGTTCATTAGAACCGTAAAAGTCAAATCTCAGTAGACCAAAAGTAAATTTTGATTAGGGAATTCAGAGAGAGGTATTCTATCTCAATGCCTTATAAAATTAAGCATTGGACTTGGAAAATAAAGTTTAAAGGAATTATAAACCACTCTGCATTTTTGTTATATAAGCGTTAATAAAGAAAAAGGCAAAATAAGTGGATCTTAATTGACATTTCCATTTCACCAAAAATAAACACATTGACTTGTCTTGAAAATTCAACCAAGAAGTCAACCGAATTGTATTTGCTGTGCATTTACATGTGCCCAAACCTTAAGGGTTAAGCTTAATATGTCATCTCACTTATGGGCATGACTATGGGCATGAGTGCCCATGCCCTGCAGAAGAGACTTGACTCAGAGGTCTCTAGGCTTAGTACCCTCTACCCACTCCAGAGTATGTTTACTCTATCTTCTGAGCCCACTATAGGTCTTTACCCAGAAACCCAGTTTGTGTCCTCTGCCAGTGCCCTGTGAACTTGATGAATGCTTTGGGGCTATTTTCTTGATTCCTTACTTCTGCTTTTTAGCTCCTAGCTTCAGAATGTAAAGCATCCCTATTCTCTGAGATAAGGAATTTGATATTTACTCAACAACTGGGTGAGTAAAGGGGCCTTATATTTTTACACACACACACACACACACACACACACACACACAATAAAGAGATTAGCAAAAATATCTTGGCATAGCAACTCTTGAAATCCATCTTTGTCTCTAATATTTACCCCTTCTCCTTTGTACTTAGCTTCTCCCCTTCCTTCTCTAGAATCTTATTCTATCAATTAGCTTCCCTAGCTTCTATCTTAAATATTTTCTTCTTTACCATCTCTTTATTTTCTTACCACTATGTTATTGCTGCCAGTAGTACCACCTACAAGACCCAAATCATAATGTTATCTTTAATTTCTCCCTCTAAAGGCTTAATTGCCAAGACAATGTTGTCTCCATAACACTACGGAATGAAAACCACCTCTTTCCATTTGCAGCCTGGAAGTCCTGAAGGGACCTCAAATTCAACTTTCTTAAAGTGAATTCATTTTCCCTTCAAATTAAAACGTTTAGGCTATAATTTCAGTCCATAATTTTGTCTTAATCATCTATGATTTTTAAAAAACCTTAGGAATTAGAATTGACTTTTCCATTACGCTATCAGATACCAGTTGATTGAAGAGTATAAATCTAAAATGTCATTCATATTTTTGCTTTATTTTCCATTTTCACTTTATACTTATTAAAAGTAAAACTTCAGACAAATTAAACTTAACAGAGTTTAACTGAGCAAAGAAGGATTTGTGAATCAGGCAGCACTGTGAACCAGAAGAGGGTCATAGAACTCCTGTCCATAACATGGACAGGCTGCATTCATGGACAGAAAACAAAAGTAGGGTACAGAAACAACTTGATTGGTTACAGCTCAGTTTGCCTTACCTGAGTGTGATATGATTAGTTGGCAGCCTGTGATTGACAGAAGCTTGGCTACTACGATTGGCTGAGACTCAGCTATTTGTTACAAAAGTATACTCCTAAGTTAGGACTCAAAGTGCAAAGGCATCCTCAGGCCAAATTTAGTTTAGTTTAATTTAAAATATTTGTCATCACTTGGTTGGCACTACACTTGACGATCCTAGTGAGATCACTACTCTGCTGGACAATGACTGCCACAGGGAAGCAGACCAATCACTCCGTGTTGCTTCATCCCTACCTGCAGGCCCAAGCCTATCCTTTGTTCCTAAGTGCATACCTGGGAAAAGACAGTGACTTTTGGTGAGCCTCAGTGAGAAGTCAGAATAATGCAGTTTCTTTTCACCCACTGGACACTGGGAACAGCACCATAGTTGTTTTCAGGTCTGCCAGACATATTTGGGATGTGAAAAACAGTAGTGTCTGGCTTTATGTCTACAGCAAGACAATTTCAAGATATTTCCCTTGAAATACCTTGTTTGGATTAATTTGAGAAACAACTAAACAACCCTGTTAATGGGTAGGGAAAAAATTCCTGGTTATTTTATGAATACTATGTAAAATCATATAACTCTGATTTACTTAGGCAGAGAAACGGCATCCCGTCTGTACATTTACAGAGGAATATTCTTAAAAGACAGAGTGTTACGTTAACCCTTTGAAGTTTGGGAGATGGTCTACCTTTAAAGAGTTTTTAGAATTTGGCTTTTTTGGCACTAGCAAAAAGACTTTAGGCATTTTCAAAGAGGGAGAAAGTGCACTGACATCCTTATCACATCAATTAAAAAGTACTCTGTCAAAAGAAAGCCTTTAAGCGATTTTCCCTTACTGATGCTCTGAACAGATTAAAAGATTACATTGAACTTTATTAATTTTGTGCCATTGGGCCTAAGGGAAGTACTCCAAAATTTAGCTCTGTCAATATTCCCTCAGAGGCTCTTGCACCCAGTTTCCTGGGGTATAAAAAAGACGCGAGATTTTTTTACTATTGGATTAACCCAGGAACATGGACTAATCTTTCCTAGAGTTGTTAGAAGGTTCCAGACATTACTCAATACAAACTGCCTTAAAATGTGACCAACATGAACACCCTAAGGCACTTTTTTTTTTTGACAGGTCTCAGAAGCTTCTATCATAATGGAGGTTTAGTGCAAATACAAGAGGTCAGATGTCTGCTGTAGGGGTTTCTCAGTAAAGGAAGCCATTTTAGTCATTTCTAAAGAGAAAAACAAGATCAGGAAATGCCTAAGGGCAAACACTACTTGTCAAGCCTTATTATCACTGTAGGGGAAAAGTCACATTTTGAGAATTTCCCCCTATAATTGAAACTCTTGTCTTTCAACTGAAGACAAGATATTTAAAGCTATGATAATTATGACAGTCAGTGAAGCAGCCTTTTTACCCTCCAATAAGTGTCTTCCAATTTTTTATCAAGTGCATCTACTACACAGTTTGGATACTGGGGATTGAGAAAATGGTATTTTAATATAGCTACATAAACAGTAGCTCACTTCCAACATTTTTTCTACTGTCTTTTAGAAGGCTTTTAATTATTTCATTAGTGTTTTATGTAGTCCTTATAGAAAATAATAGAGTATAGAATTTTTGGTACAAAATTGTATAAAATATTCTAATTCTTAATTATACAAATAAGTGCATGTAAATTTGCATTAAATATTTTAAAATAATGGAATATTATCTACATATCTATACATTTATATCTACATAAACATTTTTCAGTAATATATTATAACCATCTCTTTATGTCAAAAATGTACTCTGACATTAAATTGGTTTTTGCATTTTATTTCAATAGCTTTAGGGATGCAAATGGTTCTTGGTCACACATTGTATATGGTGAAGGAGCTCAGGCTTTAATTGTGCCCATCACTCCTACTTGTACATATTGTACTTGATAGGTGATTTTTCATCTCTTCCTCCCCTTACCATTCTCCCCCTTGTGAGTCTCCAGTGTCCATTATACCATTCTATTCGTCTTTACAGACTCATAGCTTAGCTCACACTTATAAGTGAGAACATACAGTATTTGGTTTTCTGCCTGTGTTGCTTCACTTACCATAATGGTCTCCAATTCCATCCAAGTTGCCTCAAAAGACATTATTTCACTCTTGTTAGTTCAGACACATTGGGGGTGTTGGTGTCTGGTTTGTGATCTGGTGTCATGTAAAAGATGCAAAGAATTGCACAGCAGTTAGAATAGAAACTATAGCTTATTTAGAAAGTAAATTAGAGAGAGGAGATTCACCACCCCAAAGTAGGGGAGGTGGTCAAGACTAGGAAACATGGTGACCTTGGCTCAAGGAGCCACATGATCAGATCATGGCTTAGCAAAACAATGGCAAATGGAGAGAGAGAGAGAAGAGATTCACCTCCCCAAGGTAGGGGAAGGGGCCAAATGCAAGAAACGTGCAGGGCATAGCTCAAAGAGCCACGTGGACGCATCAGAGTTTAACAAGGCAATGGCAAATGGCTACTTGAGGTTGAATGCTTCTAAACTTTCTATTTTGATGAGGGCAGATCCATAGGTGGTTGGGTGGTGGTCTGCCCCCCATCATTACAGAGGACAGGTTAGCACAGGTACTGATGTCAGATGATGGACAACAGGCAAATGGGTGGGTCAGTCACATGACCACTGACATGATGATGGGTGTGTGCCATGAAGGTCTTAAGGGCTGATTTGGTTAACTTGGATCTTGCCGGTGGAGTCAAATGCTTGAAATAGCAAAGCTCAGTGATCTATCACAGAAACAAAGAACTGAGTATCACATGTTCTCACTCATGAGTGGACCTTGAATAATTATAGTAACCCTATAAGGAAGAGATTGACAATAGTGGGAAACTGCCAGGGGAGAGGGGTAGCAGGATTGGCAGTAATGGGAAACTGCCAGGGGACAGAGGGAGTGGGGGCACACATTATCAACAAGGGTACCTGCATAATGAACATTTGTATACCTAACCCTGAATTGTACCCCACATCTTTAAAATAAAAAAATGAAAAAAGAAAGAAAGAAAAGCTCTTGTACAAAACAAAGCAGGGGAGGGATTGTAAAGCTATCAATAGCTACATCTGAGAGATTGGTTCTATCTTTGGCTAGTGATTAGAGAGTAAAGTGAACAACTAGAGAAATGTGGCAGATCTAAGCAATGTTAAAATGGCTGCTCATTGGTTATACTGACTCCATGTTATGTCCTTTCAACTCTTTTACATGGCTGAATAGTATTCCATGGTGTGCGTGTGTGTGTGCGTGTGTGTGTGTATGTATCCATCACCCCTAGTGTGTATTGCACCCGATAGGTGATTTTTCATCCCTTCCCCCTTGCCATTCTCTCCTCCTTTATATATATATATGTAGTATTTTCTTTATGCATTCATATATATATCATATATATATAATCACACATACATATATCACATTTTCTTTATGCATTAATCAGCTAGCTGATGGGCATTAGACTGATGCCACATCTTTGGAATTGTGAATTGTGCTGTGATACACATGTGAGTGCAGGTGTCTTTTTGTATAAATACCTCTTTTCTTTTGATAGACACCAAGTAGTGGGATTGCTGGATTCAATGGTAGATCTATTTTTAATTCTGTGAGAAATCTCCATCTGATTTCCACTGAAACTCTTGAAACCGTATATAAGCTTTCCCTTTTCACTACATCTGTGCCAACATCTATTGTCTTTTGATTTTTTAACAATGGTCATTCTGACTAATGTAAGGTAGTATCTCATCATGGCTTTAATTTGTATTTCCCTGATGATTAATGATGTTGCGCATTTTTTCATATGTTTGTTAGCCATTTGTATAACCTCTTTTGAGAGATATCACTGCATGTTGTTTGACCACTTTTTAGTGGGGTTAGTTATTTTTTTCTTGCTGATTTGTTTGACTTCTTTATAGATTCTGGATATTAGTCCTTTGTAGGATATATAGTTTGTAAATATTATCTTCCATTCTGTAAATTGCCTGTTTTCTCTTGATTATTTCTTTTGCTGCACAGAAGTTATTTAGTTTGTCTCATTTCTTCAAAATTCTTAAGGACTACAAAGTATTTTAAGTTATGCTACATTATAAATCATTTAACCAATTCCATATTTTTTAATATTTTGGTTAAGTGTTTTCAGTTAACATAGGCTGTGTTATACTGTGGACAAATAAACAATAAATTTCAGTAGCTTTAAACAACAAAGTTTATTTCCTGTCATGCTACGTATCTACTTTGGGTTGGCTGGGGACTTAGAATGTTCCATGATAACTGCACTTCAGGACCCTGGTGACACAGCAGCCTCCAGTGGTTTTCTGCTTGCCTCAAGAGAGACAAAGAGAGCTTTGCTTTGGAGGGTGTTGCATGGGCAATGAATGTTCTACTCTTCCCAAGTGATTGGCCAAGACTTGTCATATGGCCCCAACCAGTCACAAAAGGCAAGGGAATACAATCCTACCATGTTTTGAAAACTGAGATTAAATTGTATTACATTGTTGAAAAATAAATTACAAATGAATAAGGGCCTAGAATAAGAGTTGCAGTATTTATGATAAACATATTAAAATGAGAAAACTCAAATCCATAAGTGCTTTGTGCCTGGTCCAAGGACAATCAGCTACAGAGTGGTTGTTTTGTAACTCACTAATATAATGTGACTAAGTGAACTATATTCAGTCACAGTACAGACCGGGGAAGAAAAACTAGACCAAGCCTTATCTACGTTTCCCTTTATAATTCTTATTCCCATACACTTAAATTTTCTCATTGCTCCAATTCTTTTAAAAAACTATTATCACCAGATAAAATTACTTAACTTCTAAATCATAGCCTGAACTTTGTTTCATGAGTATTAAATCAGCCGTCAACCTCTGGGTACATAATTTCCAACTTTTTGATTACATTTAATTACAGAAATAAAAAATACTCTTCCTTTAGGGTTTTAAATTTAGCATATTTTCCTTCCTCTCAAAAAGCTTTATTTCAGAAGCAGATTGATAAAAAATTAATAATATTTATCAAAAAGCCTCAGATTGAGTTGTTTTAGCCTGAAAAAATGTTTATTTAAATAAACTTATAGCTTCAAATATTGACTCATGTTTATATACATACATATATTACATATTATATATATATATGATATACATAATTTTCCTTTTCAAATTGTAAAGGTCTTTCACTTCTTTGGTTAGGTGGATGCCAGGGTATTTCTTTTTGTGTGAGTGTGGCTATTGTGAATGGGATTTTACTTTTTATTTGGTTCTCTGCCTGTTTGTTGCCAGTGTATAGGAATGTAACTGTTTTTTGCACATTGATTTTGTATTCTGAGACTTTAGTAAAGTCGTTTATCAGTGCAAGGAGGCTTTTGACAGACTTCTTAGGGTTTTCAAGGTAAAGAATCATATCCACAAAGAGGGATAGCTTAACTTCCTGTTTTCCTATTTGGATTCCCCTGATTTTCTTCTCTTGCTTGATTGCTCTGGCTAGGACTTTCAGCACTATGTTGAATAGAAGGGGTGAGAGTTGGCATCCCTGTCTTGTTCCAGTTCTTAGGGGAATGCTTCCAAATTCGGCCAGTTGAGCAAAATGTTTGCTGTGGGTTTATCATAGATGACCCTTACTGTTTTGAGGAATGTTCCTTCTATGCTTAGGTGCTCAAGGGTTTTTATCAAGAAAGGATGCTGGATTTTGTCTAATGCTTTCTCTGTCATATAAGCGATACAATCATATGGTTCTGGGTTTTGCATCTGTTAATGTGCTGAATTACCTTTATGGCCTTGTGAATATTGAATCAGCCCTGCATCCTGGGAATGAAGCCCACCTGGTCATGGTGGATGATCTTTGAGTTGTGTTGTTGGATCTGATTTGCTAAAATCTTGTTGAGAATTTTTGCATCTACGTTTATCAAGGAGATTGGCCTATAATTCTCTTTCTTTGGGTCTTTGCCAGGTTTGGGTATCAGTATGATATCAGCTTCATAAAATGAGTTTGGGAGAATTCCATCACTCTTGATTGCCTGGAATGATTTCAATAAGACTGATATCAGCTTCTCGTTGTATGGTCTGGTAGAATTCAGGTGGGATGTCATCTAATCCAGGCCTTTTTCTGGTGGAGAGATTTCTTATGATTGAGTCAATTTCCTGGATTCTTATTGGTCTATTTAGAGTTTCAGTTTCTTCTTGTTTCAACTTTGGGTGGTTGTGTGATGTGAGAAAGCAACCCATTTCCTTTATATTTTCTAGTTAATAAGCATATAGTTGTTCATAGTAATATCTGATAATCTTTTGAATTTCTTCAAGGTCAGTTGTGACTTCAACTTTTTCATTTTTAATTGTGTTTATTTAGACTTCCTTTCTCTTTTTTTGAGTCAATCTAGCCAGGGGTTTGTCAATCTTATTTATCATTTTAAAGCACCAGCATTTTTGTCATGTTGATCCTTTTTTATGATATTTTTGTCTTCTATATCCTGCAGTTATGATTTTATTTTAGTAATCTGGATTTTTTTTACTAAAATTAGGATTTAGACGCTCTTGCCTTTCCAGCTCCCTTAGGTGTGACATTAGGCTGTTTACTTATGATCTTTCTATTTTCTTGATGTGTGCACGCAATGCAATGAATTTTCCTCTTAACACTGCTTTCATGGCATCCCAGAGATTCTGATAAGGTGTTTTCATTTATTTCCAGTAATGTCTTGATTTCCATGTTGACCCAGAAGTTGTTCAGCAGTATGTTATTGTTGTTTAGTATCCATATATTTGTGTGTCTTGGGGGATCTTGTTGACGGTGATATCTATTATATTAATTATATTTATTATAATTTCACTGTGATCTGAGGTGTATGGTATTATTTTGATCTTTTGAAATTTGTTCACACTTGATTTGTCTGAGAATATGACCGATCTTGGAGTATGTTCTATGTGTTGATGAGAAGAATGTATACTTTGTATATGTTGGATGGAGTATTCTGTAGATGTCTGTTAAATCCACTTGATCAAGTGTTGAGGTTCCAGATCTCTTTGTTGGTTTTTTGCCTGGATGATGCATCTAAGACTGCTAGTGGGGTATATAGGTATCCAGGTGGAGTATTTAGTTTCCTAGTTGATTGTGTGAGTATACTGACACTCTATTAGTTTACTTAGTGGTTGTTTTATAAAACTTGGCTGCTCCTGTGTTGGGTGCATGTATGTTTAAGAAGCATATTTCTTGTTGGTAGATTGAGTCTTTTATCATTATGTAGCATCCTTCCATGTCCTTTTTACATTTTAATGGTTTGAATTCTGCTTTGTCTAATATCAGAAAGACTTCACCTGCTCTCTTCTGTTTTCCAGCCTGAAAGATCATTTTTTTGCCTTTACCTTTGAGCCTTTTGATGTCCTTTGCAGTGACATGAGTTTACTGGATGCAGCAGACTGTTAAATTATGCTTCTTTATCCAGTTTGCCAGTCTGTGTCTCCTCAGTGACACATTCAGTTCATTCACATTCAAATTAATTACTGAAATGTCAGAGTTTAAACCTGTCATAGAGCTCTTAAAGGGTTGCTTTGCTCCCTGTTTAATTTTGTACTTCTATATGTGTGTATTTTCATTTTTGTGAGGCACTATATGCTCTTTTAATTCTGTGCTTGTCTGTACTTTTATGATGGGTATTATCTTTTTTTTTTTTGGTCTGTGTTTGACACTTTTGTAAGCATCTCCTGAGGAGGTGGTCTGGAGGTGGCATATTGTCTTAGGGATTGGATGTCTGGGAAGTATTTTTAATTCTCTGTCACTGATGATGCTTAACTTGGTAGGGTAGAAAATTCTTAGCTAGGATTGTTTAACTGTAAGAATGTTAACAATTGGACTCTAGTCCATTCTGGCTTGTAGTGTTTCTGCATATAAATTTGTTACTATATGTCTTGGGGATGGTCTTCTCATGTGATAGCTTGTGGAGGTTCTCTGAATTTCTTGTGCTTTAATGGTCACCTCTCTAATGAGATGAGGGAAGTTTTCTTGGATAACCTCATGGAATCCTTGTTCTGTGGTGTTCTTACTTTCCCTTTCTGCTTCAGGGATACCAATCAGGCATATATTTGGCTTCTTGGCATAGTTTCACATCTCTTGGAGGTTTTGCTCCTTCTTTTTGAGCTTTCTTTTTGGTTTTAGAAGCCTGGGTTAGTATCGTACTTTGATCTTCAAGCTCTGAAATGCTTTCCTCTGCCTGATTGATCCTTCTCCCTGTGCTTGCTACTGTGTTTTTAATTTCCAGGATGAAGCTCTTCATTTCTATTATTTCAGAATGGGCCTTTCTGAAATTGGCCGACTCCACTTTTATTTCCTGTATACTTTTGGTGATATGGCATACTTTAGCTTTTCTTGGTTCTCTCTGTTCATTTTAGTCATGCAATCTGATTTCTGTGACTGTCATTTAGTACAGGTCATTCTGGAGGGTTTCCATTGTTTGTGCGCTGATAGTTACTTTTTTGGGCACTGTCTCTTTAGGACTTTGAGAATTGCCTGCATTTTTGTTTTGTTTTGTTTTTTTCATTGATTTTTCTTCATTTGCAGCATGCCTCTCTTCCCTCTCTATACTTCCCCTTTGGTTTTGTTGCTCTGATATTATTCAATGACCCTCTGTTCTAGTGCTGTTTTGGTCATTCAATGTAGGTCACTCAGTGAGAGGGAAGGGGCATTCACATCTGCTCCTTGCTCCACCTTGTGACAGGCTTTTCTGCTGTAGATTTTCTCTCCCACTGTTAAACTGGTTGGGGTGGTTTTCAGGCCCTGTTGCAAGCACTCTGTGAAGGGCAGGTGGGGGGATGGGCCTCTGTCTGCTGTGTGTGGTTTGCAGCCCTGAAACCTTCCCACTGGGAAAGCCTTCTGGAGTTTTTTTTGTGTGTGTGTGTATGCTGCTTCCTCCCTGTTCAAGTCTGTGCTTGGTTCTTGAAAAAGAGTGAGGTCTCTGCCATGGGGGAGGGGGAGAATCCACCCTCTGTGCACCTGTGTCTGGGAGGTGATGCTTCCTGATTTGACAGACTTGCCCACCAACTGCTAGCAATGGGCGCCAGCTGAGTTAAGTCTGCAGGTGAGCTTTCCCAGACTGTAAGCCAGCTTCCAGGCTCTGCTGGCAAATGGCATACTCTTGGTGACTGTTCAAGTGTGGGTTTTGTTCCCTATTCTGATTGGGCTATCTTTGGTCACCTACCACTGTGCCTTAACCAGGGCTCCTCCTGCATAGGACCAGCAACTTGTGGGTGGCTGGGAGTGGGGAATCGACCCAAAGTGTCTTAGGATCACTCATCTCTTCTCATTCATTGGGCAGGGCTTCAGTTCTTATGTGAGCCTGGCAGGGGATGGGCCCCCTGGTTCTAGCATCTGCCACTGCTTTCTGGTCTCTAAGTGTTCAAAGAGACCTCTGCTGACTGCAGGGTGCTCCACCCATCAAAAACTCTTCAAGGTGTCTCCATCTATCTGTGGCTGGGCCCCTACTGTCTGCCTTGCTCAGTGAGAGAGGTGCCAGTTTGCTGCTCCATGGTGGCCCTCTCGCAAAAGTCCTATTTTCTAGTTCTTAAAAAAATTGTAACATATTTGAAGTCACAGCATTAATTAAAATTTTGTATCATGAATTTTTCTTTTTTTTTTTTTTTTTTTTTTTACTTACAGGCATTTTCTTGTATTCTAAACATTTTTTGCAAATATGATTTTAATGACAGTGTATTTCATTATATGATCATACTAAATTAGTTTTCCTAATGTCAAGTATTTAGACTATTTTTAAATTTAAATTATAAAACAATTTCTAAAAATGAACACTTTTGTGCATATATCTTTGGACATCTATCTACTTATTTTCTAATAAAAGAGTCCTAAATGTATGAAACAACGGGTATACATATTTTTTAAGTCTCTTAATGCTTATTTACATATTATTTTCTAGAAATAATTCACTATTAGATGACAGTGCCTATTTCAGTCTACCTGGACAGCATTGAACATTGTTTCTTAAAATTATGCAAAATATATTAATAATGAAATAAATGGTTTAAATGTTCCTTTATTTAATTACTAGCAAAATTAGTCAATTGTTATATACTTTTAAGTTATTTGGTCTTTTACAGATTGCCTATCCCCTAGCAATGGACACTAATAATCTAGTATTTTACCTTTACTCTTGTGTGAGTGTTTTACAAATGAATAATGCCAACCAAGTATCATAATTGTGGCAAACTATTTTTCTCAATTGTTGGTTGTTTTTAACTTTATTTTAAAATCACATTCCAGTGACCACTAGGTCAGGCCTGTTGGTGCCACACCTGGCCTGTTCACCAGCTTCTTCCTAGAAAAAAGATAACCACAGCCTGAGCCAATCCTGTTGGAGGCCTCAAAGGTTATCCTGGCTCCTTTACTCTTTGGATCTTGGGCAAGGAAAGGAAGCTGCGGTCTGGCCTCTCACAGAGCTGGTGTCAAGGCAAGTTTTTCTTTGTGGTCTGGCCCATCTAATGGAAACACCCCCTGGGAAACAAATGGCCAGCAGAGAGAAGGCCAAGATCCTGCCCTGGATCACATGAACAGGGTGAAGCTGGAGATGCACAGGCATCTCTACAGAGTTTCCCACCAGGTCTTCCCGGGGAGGATCATGGACCAGTTTTATGTGAACTTGGAGCCCACGGAAGAGCAAGAAAAAAAGCTATGGCTACTTCTCAAGGGTGAACGTGAACAGGAACAGGAAGATCAGGGCCAAGGAAACGTAGCAGGAGGCTGTATGCAAAGTGAAGTTTTTCCAAAAATTGATGGGAAAACACAGGAAATCCTTGAGAACCTCAAAGATGCCTGGTGTCAAGTGGACATAGACCCCTACTACCCTAGAACAGCTGCTTGTCTCATTTCCAGTGGCCACCCTGGATCCTCCTATCCCACCACAGGCTGTGAGGGTACCTCCTAGAACCTTCACTCACTTTTGTAGCCCATCCTGTCACAATCTTCTGAATTAACACCTGGCCATAGCCATATTCCAGATGTAGTATATATTTGCTTTATCTGGTACAAGAGAGAGAGAAGAAGAAGAAGAAGATGGAGGAGGAGGAGGAGGAGGAGGAAGAGAAGGAAGGAGGAGGAGGAGGGAAAGGAGGAGGGGGGGAAGCAGGAGGGAGAGGAGGAGGAGAAACAGCAGAGAGGGGAAAAAGCATTCAGTTAGGACATTTCTTACTGACATTTTGAGTTTACTAAATACGACTTCTGCTGTGATCTGTCTGCTTCTCCTAAGCCCGTCCAATGAACTTGTTTCTAACAATATTTTTTTCATTCTAGAATGTCCTCTTTTTTTGAGTTGGAGTCTCACTCTGTCACCCAAGCTGGAGTGCAGTGGCACGTCCACGGCCACCCAGCCTAGACGTGTTGGACTCAGACAATCCTTCTACTTCAGCCTTCCAAATAGCTAGAACCATGGAACCACAGTGTGTGCCATCATGCTTGGCTATAGAATGTCCATTTAATTCTTTTTAATAGGTCCTAATTTTTTGTTTAAAATGTTCATATTTTTATTCATTTTTACCATTACCTTCTTTACATTACCTTGCATTTTTTTTTTTTTTTTTTGAGTTGGAGTCTCACTCTGTCACCCAGACTGGAGTGCAGCGGCCGCTCCCGGCCACCGCAGCCTCGACCCACTGGGCTCCGGCGATCCTTCCTCCTCAGCCTTCCAAGTAGCTGGAACTACAGGCGC
>CAUYQG010023558.1:0-77705 GCA_963574415.1 Tarsius wallacei | reverse complement strand
TTCCCCAGTCTCGGACATTGCCAGAATCCCTATCTTTGTGCAAGACAAGCACTCAGATATAGACCCACACGTCGTACATTCAATCACTTACTAGTTCACTTACTCAATAAGACTTGAACACAGTTGTTTCTGTGTCTGGCGATGACACTGGGCGACATCAAGATGAGGAAGCCCTGATGGGGGGTTCTCCGCACTTTGGGGAAGACAGAAGTTCACATAGATCATAAGATCTGATAAGAGCAATACAGGGAAATGGACAGGCTGCACTGGGGGTTCAGAAGAGGCTCCACAGCCCAGCACAGACTGGGGCAGTTGGAGAATGTTTCACGGGGTCGTGCTGTAGTGTAGTGATGGAAGCACACCTGGTGGGGCCAGTCTGCCTGGATTCAAGTCTCAGCTTCACAGCTCACCAGCCATGTGGCCTTGGTGAGTTACTCACCTCTTTGTGCCTCAGTTTCCTCATGTGAAAAATGGGGGCTCTAATAGGATCCACCTCACAGGATTGTTGTGAAAATGAGTGAGATTGGAGCTCTTACACCAGCGCCCAACAGAGAGTAACAGCACATAAGTATGAGCTGCTGCATTTTGAGGGAGGTGATCTGTGTCAGGGTAGCTGTTAGCTGGGCAAGAGGTCACTCCAGGCACAGACCAAGGCATGGAATTAGGATGGTTGTAACTTGGAGGGAGGTTGAGAAAGAAGTAAGAAGATGTGTAAGTCACTGAGAAAGAAAATAATGCTACTAATACCTCACAAAGCACTTTGCAATTGGTTCATAGAAAGGATCTCAGTGACTGGTAATAAATAAGTATATAGATAGAGATGAGAAAGAGATATGTTTTTATAAGGCAGAGCAAGCTTAAGACAGATGCAATGGAGTGGCCTTTCCAACACTCCTAGGAGTCCCCATAAGCGAGCCGAATTACGTCTATCTGGACCGTCCTTCTCTAGGCTGGAGCAGTCCCTGAGCAGGAGAGCTGGGAGTGAGAAGAGAGAAAGCATTTGTGAGAGGGCGGGTCTGTGTGGTCCTAACCCAGTCCTAACCTTGATCCTTTGTTCTGAAAATTCATGCTCCACCCCCTAATCCTACTAACCTCCCATGTGCCCCTCCTACCTCTCTCAGGAAACCCTGAGCACAGGGAAATAGGAAAGACCCGCCCTGCGGAGCCAGGTGGGTACAGCATTCCCTCTGGGGATTCAGTGATGCCCCACCCAAGGCTGCCAGATGGACTGGAATCAGCAACAAGTGGCTTGTGTGAGTTCAGCTGGGAGCCAGGATTCGGAGAGGAGAGCAGGGGGAGGGCAGGGGCTCAAATCGCTTGGTCAGTTCTGAGTCTAACTCCTGGACCTGAAGAGTACCTCGCTGGTAATGAGGAGAGAAATGTTGGCCCCAAATCGAGAGGGGAGGGTGTGCTTGAATTTCTGGGACCAGCAAACTGGGGAGCCTAGGAGGAATCAGAAATATTTGGGTCATTCTGTGGGGTTTTAATTGAGTTGGCAAAGGATAGGGGTTAGGACTTGTAAGACTGGGGCCAGTAGGATTTAGGAAGAGGAGTCCAAGGGGAAGGAGAAGGAGGCCTAGGAGCAATACCCTAGATTTGCTGGGAAATCTGTCTCTGTGGAGTGATGGGGTGAGGATGGTGGGGATCAGCTCTCTGTGGAACATTAAGAGGAGATTTGGGCTTGAGAAGATTCTGAGGGACTAGGTGCACTAAGTGGGCTTTACTCTGTGGGCAAAGCTTGGTCTGATGCCAAACCAAGTACAGGTTTATTGAATTTTGGCCTATTCTGCCACCATCACACAATGGAGCCTCATGGTTCCCTCATGGGGTTTAGTTACCTCACTGAGGAAGTAAGTGGATGGCCAGGATGACTCCTAAGCCCTTCTAGGTGTGATGTTCTGAGATCCAGTGGCCAACATCTCCCCAGGTGGGAGTGTGTAAAAGGCACATGAGGATTCCGGGCAACTTCCTGACTGGTTAAAGTTAGAGCACAAAGGAACTAGAACTTTCTCTAGGGTCTTCCATGATAGTAGACACAGGCAGGAAAGAGAGATACTAAGAGACTGCACTTTAGATGGCTGGAGTATGACTCAGAGCAGAACCAACAGGTTTGACAGCTTGAGCAAAATATCACTCACCCAGCTGCGCTTTGAGCAAGGTCCGCATGTGCACTGAGCAGGCCCAGTAGGGATGTGGGTCTGGGGCCACACCAGAGCCAACCAGATCTGAAAAAGTCCAAACACAACTAACTGAATTAGCCACTTTGATGTGTGATTCTGTCTACACCAGCATAAATGCATTTATGCAGCTCTGCACTGGGGCTGAAGCTTTCCCAAAAGGCATAGTTAGGTTGCTGGGATTGTTGAATGTGTGAGAAGAGGAATTCAGAACATGGTTTGCTGCAGAATTGGGGACATTGCAAATAAAGACTCTGCATGTCCAGGGGATGAGTGCAGAGACTGGATGCATTGTCTCAGACTCTGCCCCAACTTCCTAGGAAATGCTGCTTTGCAGACACTGAGGCTGCTTTTCACACTGGCAAAGTGAATTTATGGCAGAAACATGAGGGAATTCGGTGTGTTTTGGACATTAGCCAGAGAAAGGCTTCCCTTCCTTCCTTCCTCTTTCTGTCTTCTTTCTTTTTTCTCTCTCTCCCTCTTTCTTTCTTTCCTCTTCCCTCCCCCTCCCTCTTCCCCTCTGTCTTTCCTCCCTTCCTCCCTCCTTCACTCCCTTCCTTCTTTACTTCCTTTCTGTCTCTTCCCTCTCACTCTTACTCTCTTTAGAGTGCCAGTTTCTTCAAAGTTCCTATAAAGATGCACTACATTTGGACAATGTGGAAGTGGTCCTCAGTCCTCTCCCTTGAATTCTGTGGCCAGCAAATACCTGGACTTTACTCCACTCTGAGACTGAATACCCCTTACCTCTTCCCCAATATCTCAGATCCCCAAGGCTGCCTGGTTTGCTTCTAGAGAAGCTCAGCAATTCCCTGAAAAGAATGTAGCACTAATGACTGCTTCCCTATGGCCAGTGGGAAAGGCTGTGTCTGGGATACTCCAAGTGTGGATAAATGTAGCCATATTTACCCAGTTCTTGGCCAACAGGCCCAAGATGGGGCCAGCAGTGCTTGCTTTGGGTCTGTTTTGGGCTTTGGTTTTGCAGCCACAGCCTCAGCATCAGCACACTTAGGTCTTTTCTAGCAGGACGCTGGCTGATCTTTCTTCTTTTTGCCCACAGTCAATCCTACTGATCCTGAGGAGGCTGCCAAAGTTGAGGTGAGTGGTCCCAGCCATCCCCTCCCTCCTTCCCTGCTACCTCTTTTTTTGTCTTCTTTTCTGTGCCCTCTCTGTGGATCCCCACTGCTCATTTCTGCTCTTTCTAGGCTGAGAACACAATCACCTATTCACTTCTCATGCACCCAGAAGCTCACGAGGAAGAAATGGGGTCTGATTACCAGAACCACATTTAGTCTCCATTGTCTTACCCTGGGATTTGGCAAGAAAATCAGAGAGGCGAGGATCTAGTATCGCCTGGCTTAAATTTCCCTTGGGAAGGAAAAGGGGATGCTGCAGTTTCAAAGAAGAAGGACTCTTCCAGAGTCATCTATGTGAGTCCTGAAGCTCCTTGTCCTGAAAACCACAGACAGTATAGACCCAGATGATTGACTGCACCTTCTGTGCCTGGGCACTTCTCAATATCAAGACACTTCTGTTACACATACACACAGCCAATAAAATCAATATTATTAATACAATTACTATAATTACAAGATTATATTACTGGTTATATGTAACATATATGTATATGACACCCATTATGTATGTCTGTATGATTTCAGAAATGTTAAAGTAGACTAACCTATGGCAACATGTTGAAAGTGATTTTTTTCAGGGTGGAATTACTGATGATTCATATTTTCTTTCTTTATTTTTCTATAAAGATCATGTATTACTTTTATAATAAAATATTTTAAGAGCAACATTCTGTTTATCTTTTCAAGGCTGTATGGGTTGGGGTGCAGACTGAATTATCAGGGACTATCAGTGATAAGAATCTTGGGAGGGTGGTAATGGATAGGATGTGTGGGAGGAGAGATGGGGGCTTGGAGTGTAGAGTGAGTGCCTCTTTTCTGAAAACAGAATACAATCATGCATCACATAATGATATTTAGTTCAATAATAGCTGCATAGATGGCAGTGGTCCTATAAGGTTATAATATCGCATTTTACTGTACCTTTTCTATGTTTAAATACATTTAAATACACAAATATCATTGTATTACAATTTCCTGCAGTTTTTGGTATAGTAACATACTGTATAGACTTGTAGTCTAGAAGCAATAGGCCATAACATACAGCTTAGGTGTGCAGCAGGCTATACTATCTAGGCACGTTAAGTACACTCTATGATGTTCATGCAATGACAAAATCGCCTAATGGCACATTTCTCAAAATGTATCCCCATCATTAAGCAATTTATGACTGTACTCTTCTTCCAGTGAACTTGCATTTTTGTTTCCATATCTTTCATTCTTTCCTTCTATGGAAATAAAACACTGTTTTGCAACACAAGTTTTCAGTATGTCAGACTCCAGATGAGCCCTCAGTGAGCTTGCTGACTTCCTGCTCTGCTGTTCTCCCAGTGTAGTTACCAGAGGATGTGACCTTCTCAGAGAAGCCATTCCAAGCAGTTTAGAAACATGACTGACATTCTCCTTGGGGGTATGGTGAGGGCCCTTGATGAGGCTTTGTTTTTTGGGGACACAGTGTCATTATGCAATATTCTTCTTGCATTCGGGATTTAGCAGTTTCCTTTGTTGAGTGGTTTCCACAGATTTCTATAATACTGACTTTTTGTGGTCCCACAATCAGATTTTATACATACATACTATTGTAATAATAAGGAATGGTAATTGAAATTACTGGGTTACTGAGGACTTACTTTATGCCAAACTGTGTGCTTTAGAATTTAGAGAGTCCAAGATTACTAGCCATTCGTATTTTTTTCTTTTGTGATTTTCATGTACATTTATTCTTTGCCTATTTTCATCATTATAATGTAGCCAGGGGAGTACCTTATATGTCTGTTTATTTATAAATTATATCATAGTAACTTATTTCCTTTTGTTTTTATGTAAATAATTTCACTCCATTAATAATATATTCTTTTTATAAAATTAAAATAAAGATAAGCAAAAAAATTTAGATCACTCATAAATCCACAAACCAGAAGTAATTAATGCTGACATTGAAATATATCAATGGCAATATGTATATGTATTTTAAAACTAGATAACATCATATTTTTTACATGTTCATAAATACACTCGGACAAAAATTCATGCTCATTATAAGTTCATAAACTCAAATAATCCAGAAATATAAGGAAATATAAGAAGTAAAAAGTAGAAGTTTCCTTTTGTCCTTACTCCTCTCTGTATTATTTCTCTACCTTCTTTTTTTCTTCCCTCCTTCCCCCCTCTCTCTTTTCTTTCTTTCCTTCTTTCCTGCTTTCTTTCCTTCTTTCTTTCTTTCTCTCCTTCCTTCCTTCTTTCTTCCCTCCCTCATTCCCTCCTTCCTTCCTTCTTTCTTTTCTTCCCTTCTTCCTTTCTTCCATTCTTTCACAGGGTTGTAGCCCAGGCTAGAGTGCAGTGACATGATCATAGCTCATTGCAGCCTCAGCTCCTAGGCTCAAGCAATCCTCCTAACTCAGCCTCCTCAGTAGGCTACATGTACGTGCCCTCAGGCCTGACTAATTAAAAAAAAAATGTTTTTAGATATGGGGGAAGTCTTGCTATGTTGCTCAGGCTGGTTTCGATCAATTCTTCTGCCGCAACCTCCCAAAGTGCTGGGATTACAGGTGTGAGACACCATACCTGGCTTTGATGTGTTATTCAAAGTCTAAATCTTGACTGATGATCCCCAGAGTCAGTTTCTTTTTTTTTTTTTGAGTTGGAGTCTCACTCCGTCACCCAGACTGGAGTGCAGTGGCCGCTCCCGGCCACCGCAGCCTCTACCTGCTGGGCTCCGGCGATCCTTCCGCCTCAGCCTTCCAAGTAGCCGGAACTACAGGCGCGCGCTACCACGCCCGGCTAGTTTTTTTTTGATTTATTGTAGAGATGAGGTCTCGAACCCGCAGGCTCAGGCGATCCACTCACCTCAGCTTCCCAAGGCTCGGGATTACAGGCTGAGCCACTGAGCCCAGCCTAAACAGTTAGTCTGGCTTGATTACTTAGCCAGAGAGGCATAGAAACCCCGCTGGGCACTTCTTTGAGCTCTCCCATGCCAAGATTCCTAGCATGGATCTCTGTGGTTCAATCCAGATAAAAAGTGCAAATACGGTACAGCGAGGATAAGGAAGCTGGAAGCTTGTATTTGGAACCTCTTGGATCCCCACTGCTTGCTTGCACTCTCTCTTGGTGTACCTTCAAATAAAAGCCTTCCGTGAGTATGATCTGTGGAGTCCAGTGAGTTCTTTCACGGATCCTTTTCCGCAAGGTTCTCCCACGGTTATTCCTCTACTCTTGTTTCCTCCATGTTATTTGTCATTATATGTAATTATTTTATGTATTTTTAAAAAATATTTGCATATTTTCTAAAATGTAAGCTCAATGCAGGCCAGGCATCTGTATTGTTAATGGACGTATTCCAGGGACTAAAACAATGCAATAAATATTTGTTGAATGAATTAATGAATGAAACTTTTATAATTTCTGGGTAATTGACATGCTTAGGAAGGCCGTCTTAAGAGTTCAAAAGGTAATTATATATTTATTAGCTTTCCTTGAAATTTTCTTATAATTATTTAAAACTCTTAAATGCTTTAAAAATATTAGATCTTTAGTAAATCCGGAACTCATTTCTGGATTTGGTGGTAATGTAAGGACCGAACATAATTTTTTCCATAGGAAAGTCAGTTGTCCTGATACTATTTATTGACTAGTTTAATGATTTGAAATTCTACCTTTATCACTCTAAATTCTTATTATAGGTCTATTTTTGGTCTCTCTTCTGTTACATTGTTCTATTTGCCTATATCTGCATTGATATCACATCTTTCTTTATTGCAGCTTTATAGTGTACTTTGCTATACAGGTCGAGTTTTCTCTCATTCTTTTGTTTTAAGTTTTTCGTAGCTATTACTGTGCTGCTTTTCTTCCAAATGGACATAAGAGTTCCACAATACTATTAAGATATTGATCAAATTGCATTGCGTTTGTGCATTATTTAGGCAAGGTTTGGCATCTGTGTCTTATTGATGACTTCCCAAGTTATAGCTCTTCATTCATGTAGACTTAAAGAATGCTCCTATAATATCATATGAGCTTGGTACCGTTTTTTGTGATAGCTCTTTAATAAACTCTTTTTTTGTCATTTTTGGCTAGGATTCTCTATCTCTTTTGAAGTCAATTTTGGAAACTTTTAATTTCCTAGGAAATCATTCATTTTACTGGTATGCTGTGGAACACTGTATTTTCTTATTTTTTTTGGTAATAATGTATGTGTTTGTATTTACATTTCCCTGCCCCCACACCCCACCAACTCCTAGCTTTTGAGTTTTCTTTCTTTTATCAGTAGGATGACTTCAGCTGGAAATAACAGGAAATCATTACTCTAATTGGCAGCAGTCTTCCCATCATTGTATTGGTCAGGACTGGGTCACATGCCCATTCCTAAATCCATCACCAGAAAGGAGACTGAGATTACTATAACTTACTTAGCATTAAGGAAATGTATTATCTCACATGACAAAAAATCCAGAGACAGTGTGTCTCTAGAACATCAGGGCTCTGAGTTCACTTTTCTGAAATTCTGGGCACTACCTTTGGACTACCAGCAAGATGATTATACTTTCAAGCATCACACCCTGATATCTAGAGAAATAAATGCACTGTTTTATGTCTTTCTCTTTTTTTTGAGTTGGAGTCTCACTCTGTCACCCAGGCTGGAGTACAGTAGCACACTCAAGGCCACCACAGCCTCAACCTGCTGGGCTCAGGTGATCCTTCCGCCTCAGCCTTCCAAGTAACTGGAACTACAGGCACATGCCCCCACGTCCAGCTAATTTTTGGATTTATTGTAGCGATGAGGTCTCATCAACTTACTCAGGCTGGTCTTGAACCCCTGGGCTGAGTCAATTCTCTTGCCTCAGTCTCCCAAAGTGCTGGGATTACAGGCATGAGCCACCACAACAGCCCTAGTGTTGCTTTCAGTGTCACATGCACAACACTGGAAGAGGTTCCAAGAGCAGGCCTGAACTTGAAACACTGTGATGAATATGGGGTGTCCTCTGCAAAATGTCTCAACCCCGGACATCCCTTCCTGGACTGTGATGTGACTGCCTCAGCATTATTTTGAGTACTGACAGAGTTCTCAGTATGGCAAAGACAGGCTTCCTTGTCCAAGGTGTGGCATCTTTTTTTTCTTTTAAGAGCAAGGAAAACTTTCTCAGAAACCCTAATGCAGTCTTCCCATCATATTGGTCAGGACACAAGTCCAATCCTAAATCCATAACTAGAGAGAAGACTGAGATTACCATAACATACTTAGTTTAATAATTTTAAGGTGGAATGATTTTTGGAATATCAACCACCTTGACTACCATGTGTCTCTGTTCACCCTAAATGGATTTGCAAACATTTGTCTACTTTATTAACTTTGTCATAACTGTTGTCTTCTGGATCAAGTACTTTGACTTTTGTTTGTTTTCTAACATATTATCTCTTTCTTTCACTTGATTTAAATTTACTGTATTATTCATCAATTTCTAAATGTCTTGCTTTTAAACAGATTCAAAAAAGGCTATAAATTTCCTCTTCGACTATTTTGGCCACATCCATTAGATTTTGATACATCTATTTTCGTACTGTTGCTGTTTCAAAACAACCTCTATCTTTAGTTTCATTTTTTTTAACCCAAAGTTTATTTAGAAGAGTGTTTTGTTGTGTTTGTTTTGTTCAAGGGAAATGAGCACTATCTTTTTTATTTTCTACTTTTATTGCAGAATGGTTGGTAAACGTAGTCTGTATGATTTTTCTGTGTGTGAATTCCCTTCTTTCCGTCCCTCATTCCTTCCTTCCTCCCTCCCTCCCTCCTCTCTCTCTCTCTTTCTCGCTCTCTGCTCTCTTTTTTGCTCTTTCTTTCTTTCTTCCTTCCTTCCTTTCTTTCTTTCTTTCTTTCTTTCTTTCTTTCATCTATCTATCTTTCTTTCTTTCACAGGGTCTTGCTCTGTCATACAGGCTGCAGTGCAGTGGTACAATTATAGTTCACTGCAACCTTGAACTCCTAGGCTCGAGCAATCCTCTCACCTCAGCCCTCAGCCCTCATGTAGCTGGATTATAGGCATGAGTTACCACACCCAGAACATTTCCTTCCTTGAACAATCTTTTCTCCCCCTCCAAAGATAGAGCAAATGCTTCCTTTGTGTCATTTTCATTTTTTAGTTTATGCATTGATTAACTTTTCCCAAGATTTTAAAAAACTTTCTAAAGCAACTTAATACTATTCTCCATGTGGTCAAATGCATTACAGAGTTTTTTAGTTTCTTGTTTTTTCTTTTTTCTCTTGAACGTCTGATCTCAAGTGACCTTCCACCTCAGCCCTCTAAGTAGCTGGGATTACAGGCATGAACCACTACACCCGGCTCCTTTTTTTCTTTTCTTTCTTTTCATAATCTAGAAGCCCCTCCTTCTTTGACATTCACTTCAGTCATCTCATCTGTAGGCCTTTTGCACAGCTGTTGTCTTGGGACTTCCCTTCATTTGTCTTTTGTATGAAACCTCCCCATTTCCTGAATCTTATGTCTGTTTCTTGGTTTGCTTCCTTGCTTGGCTGCAGCACGTGTGTCAGGAGCATCCTGAGAAAGGGTGTAGGTGGTGAAGCAGATGCCATAATGCCCCACCTCTTAATTACTCAACTCACCTGAATTCACCTGCAGGTGCTGACTGGTTTAATTTCTCCTGAGAATCAAACTACGGTAGGGAAATGTTAGTCACCTACAAATAGCCACTCTGGGTAGGAGAGAGGACTTAAGAGTCTAATTTCTCCTTATACAGTTTACAATGATCCTCTTAGTTTAAAAATCATTCCCTATGCATATCTTTTTGATTTCTCTAATTCCTGAAACTTCCCTGAGATCTTCCAGGAAAAATAGCTTGGTTCTCACTAGTATTCTTCTCTTGGAGGAAATACACTCAATTCCCTATCACTCAATTTTCTATAACAACATGACATGACCAAAATGTCTAGTCATCCCAATGTTATGTCTTAGATACTTCACAAAATAGAGTTGTTAATTGGTTGAGTAACAAAGATGCATCTTTACATCCTTGTTTATCTCAATCAAGTTTGCCAAAGGTCTATTTTATTGGTTATTTTCACAGAAAATAGACTTTGATCATGTCTTTCCTTTGTTTGCTTTCTATCTTGCACATTGTAATCACTCCTATTTCTATAATAATTTTTAGTCTTAAATAATATCCTCAATGTTATTTTTAAAACTTTTGCTTTTTTTTTTCTGCATTGGAGTCTCACTCTGTTGCTCAGGCTGAATATAAGTATGCCTCTATATTTATTTAGATTTTTAGAAACTTGCTTTCATCAGTGTTGTGTAGTTTTTTATCTGGGTAAACCATCTTCTTAAGATTAATTATAATATGTTGCCTCCTGTTCTATATTCTGAAGAGATCACATAGAATTAGTTAATTCTCAAATGTTTGGTAGAATTTTTTGGTAAAACCATCTTGGCCTGCATATTTATTTTTGGGGAGTTTTAAAATTGCAAATTTAATTTCCTTTATAATTATAGAGCTATTCAATGATCTATTTCATTTTGGGTGAATTGTGGTAGTGTGTGCTTTTTGAGGAATTCGTCCAGTTCATTTAAGTTGTCAAATTTATGCATATAAAATTGTAATATTTGTTTATTCTATTTTTCATATCTGCAGGTTCTATAGTGACATTCCCTGCTTCATCCATATATTGGCAACTTATGTCTTTTCTCACTTTCTTTCTTTTATTTTTTGTAAGTCTTACTTGAAGTTTGTCAATTTTATTGATATTCTCAATAAAGATCAGTTTTCTTTTTTGTTTTATCAATTTTCTTTATCGTTTTTCTGTTTTCAATTTTATTGTTTTCTGCTCTTTATTATTGCCTTCCTTCTGTTTACTCTGGGTTTATTTTACTTTCTTTTTAGATTCTTGAGGTGAGAACTTAGATTATTGATTTGGATTTTTCTCTTTTCTAATGTATGCAGTTAGTGTTATGAATTTCCCTCTCAGTGGTGTTTTAACTATGTCCCACAAATTTTGATACATATTTTTATTTTCATGTGTTCAATGTGTTTTATTTTTATTTCCCTTGAGACATCCTTTTTGACCCATGGAATATTTAAAAGTATGTTTTTTAGTTTCCAGGTGCTTAGAGATGTTCCTGTCATCTTTCTGTTATTGATTTCTAGTTTGGTTGTGTTGTTGTTGGATAACATATTCTGTATAATTTCAAGTCATTTAACTTGTTAAGGATTTATTTTGGACTAGCATATGGACTATTTTTGTATATATTTCATGTCCACTTGAAAAAAATGTATATTCTGCTGTTTTGGGGTAGTCTATACATATTTATTAGATCCTGTTAGTTGATGGTGTTGTTGAGTTCTTCCATATTCTTGCTGATTTTCTGTATAGTTGTTCTAGCAATTGTTGCAACAAATGTTGAGGATTCCAACTATAATTATGGATTTGTCAACTTCTCCTTTCAATTCTTTCATTTTTACTTCACATATTTCGCAACTCTGTTGTTTGGTGCATTTACATCTAGAATGTGTTTTTTATTATTATATTCAGTTCCTCTTTGCCTCTGATAATTTTCTCTTCTCTGAAGTCTGCTTTATCTGATGTTTTTATGAGTAGTGGTGGAACCACAGGGTTTTTTTTCCTGTAGTACTGCTAGAGTAGGGCATTTATTATCTACATGTTTTCAGTTGTGCAAGGGTGCTCCTTTTCTGGACCTTTGACTGGGAAGAGCAGACTTTTGCTGAAGCTTTCTTTTTTTGTTTGTACCTTTGGCATTTCTGGGTTGCTGGCTTTTCCAGTTTTGGGTGTGGGACATATATGAAGCAGAAAGAAAGTCCAGGGAACTTACCACCATCTTGTCCCGGGTTTTAAGGTCCCTATTTGGTCTGCCTTTGTTCTCCTTTTTTTTTTTTTGAGTTGGAGTCTCACTCTGTCACCCTGGTTGGAGTGCAGTAGCATGCTCACAGCCACTGCAGCCTTGACCTGCTGGGCTTGGGTGATCCTTTCACCCTTTCATCCTCAGCCTTCTAAGTAGCTGGAACCACAAGCACGTGCCCCCACACCCGGTTAATTAAGGATGGATTTCTTGTAGAGATGAGGTCTCACCAAGTGACCCAGGCTTGTCTTGAACCCATGGGCTCAGGCAATCTTCTTGCTTCCACCTCCCAAAGTTCTGGGATTATAGGTATGAGCCACCGTGCCTGGCTTTTCCTCCATTTTTAAGTGTCTTTTTATTTGTTTTATACATAATGTTCAGGGTTTTTTGTTTGTTTGTTTGTTTTTGAGTTGGAATCTCACTCTGTTGCCCAGGCTGGAGTCAGTGGCACACTCATGGCCACCCCAGTGTTGAGCCGCTGGGCTCCGGCGATCTTCCTGCCTCAGCCTCCCAAGTAGCAGGAACTACAGGTATGTGCTACCACACCCGGTTAATTTTTTTTTTTATTGTGGAGAGGTGGTCTCGGCCCAGGCTGGTCTCGAACCCAGGGGCTCAGGGAATCCACTTGCCTCGGTCTCCAAAAGTGCTGGGATTACAGGCTGAGTCACCAAACCCGATTATGTTTAGGATTTTTAACTGTACTTAGCAGGAGAAGTAGGGGAAAGTATCTCTACTGCACAGTCCCAGGAGGGGAAGTCTTAATATACATATTTACACTTATATTTTATATCAATACATAGAGTTAATCAAAAACTACAACAGCAAAAAACACACACCTAGAAGAAAATAAGTCAAACTATCAATAGAAGTCTCTAGGTGAAGGATTTATGGGTGATTTTTATTTATTTATTGCCTTTTTCTGTGTTTTCTACAATCAGTGTGTGTCACTGTAAATAATAGTTGGAAACTCAATGCTTTATGTACCTTATTTTACTGTTATTAAGTATAACTCTATTTCTTTCTTTATTTTTATCAGTAAAGTTGAGTTTCAAAGACCTTCATTTTGTTTATGGTGCTTACCAATAAAATTGCAGGCTCTCACCTTAAAAATGCAAGTCTTCATAACTAATATAAGGAGTCTCCCTTTAATCAACAGAGGGAGCATTATCCTTCTGGCTCATAAAGCTGGTTCAAGAATCCAATTTAATAAGGTATTCAACTGAAGACTTTTATAAGACTATCAATCTTGTTTCCTTGGGCAAAATGGAGATGCGTGAATATTCATATTACCAACTTGTTCTGTTACTTTAATTCTGTCCTTGGAAGTACAATTTGACTAAGAGGTTTTGTAGAACTCCTTTAAAAATTGCCGTGTCTTGGCCCGGCATGGTGGCTCATGCCTGTAATCCTAGCACTTTGGGAGGCCTAGGTGAGAGGATCGCTTGAGCCCAGGAGTTCAAGACCAGCCTGGGCAACATAGTGAGACCCTTTCTCTACACACATAAACACATATTTGTCATGTCCTGTGAAAATTACCTTCAAAAAGAAATCCATAATTTTTTTTTGTTATATTACTTCAAAATTTTTTACCTGGACAATTACATTATAATTGACATCTCTGTATTCCTACACAAAATAAATATTTGTAAAATTGCTCTGTCAAATTAGAAATGAATTGCTAATGCTTTCATTTTTTTCAATTACTCATGTTGGGGGAAAGAAGACGGTGGTCCTGAAAGATATTCTACTTCAACAAAGAAATTGGGAGACATTTCAATTAATTTAAAAATTACATTAACAAATCTGTGATGAGCTGAGAGTTGAAAACTGTGCCCTATGCTGGCACTACCAAATAAGGCAGCAAAGATAGGGAGGATAAACCTTCATTTTGGGCTTTAGCAGGAGCCTGCCTGTCTTTGTGATGTACCAGCTCAGAATAATTCTGTGAAGGAAAGTCATTTTGCTGAACAAATCTGCAGAACCATCACAAAGAGAGTAAAGAAAAACTATACACATATTTCAAAAAATTGACTGTGGCCCAAGGACCACAAGCACTTTCAATTTCCAAGGAAAAAAGCCCAGGGCACTAGCCTTCATAGGATATTCTTATATCTTTTATTTGCTGTCAGAGTCAGGTTGAAGGAATGACTCAGGGCACTGTTTTCCAGGAATATGTGAGTTTTCTTTATGAAAATGAGACCCACTTGGCAGTAGGGTGGGTTTCTCATACTTCTAGTAACCTGAGGCAAGGAATTGACTTTTTTTTAAAAATTGGGAGCCACTCCCTGGAAAATAAGTAATAGAATGAGAGATCTGGTGTGTGAGAGAGGTCAAAGCATCTTTGTGCATGTTTCCTGAATGTATATTCTGACACTTTAACTGCAGATGAAACAGGCACCTGCAAAGGGGCATGTCATGTCTGCTTTATCTGGAGACTTCCAGTTTCCATCTGAGCAATCCAAAACCAGTTCTGAGTGCATTCTTTCTCTCTTTCCCTCTCCCCTCCCTCTCTTTGTCCCTTTGTTCTTACCTTTCTACCTTCCTTTTTTTGGTCTTGAAAGAAATACACAAACCATCCAAATCAGGATGTAAGAAATAACTTTGTGTATTGCAGTACATTTTAAATGTATGAGAATGGCAATATCACTACAAATCCTATATAGAAAGACTGAGATGGGCAACATCACAACAAACCCTATAGATCTACGACTGACTAGGTATACAAGAACTCAATAACCATAAGTGATCCTAAAGACAGTAAAAAGAAAGAAAGAAAGAAAGAAAACTTAACTTTATGCTGATAAGTTTGACAACTTAGACAAAATGAACAAATAACTTGATAGCTGCACTCAAACTATATAAGCTTATTTAAGAAGAAATAGGTAACCTTAATAGCCCTATATCTTATTAAAGAAATTGAATTTATTATCAAAACTTTTCCACAATGAAAACTCAAGGCCCAGATGGCTTCACTTGTTGAATTCTAGCAAACATTTAAAGAATAATTAATACTAATTCTGCACAAGATCGTCCCCAAAAATTAGAAAAGAAAGAACATTTCCCAACTCACACATCCAGGCAAAGACATTATAAGAAACAAAACCTAGAGAACAACATCCCTCATGAACACAGATGCAAAAAAATTTTTACAAAATTTTAGCAAACAAATTCAACAGTGTATAAAAAGGATAAAACGTCTTAATCAATGCAAATTTAGATCAATTTGAAAACCAATGAATGTAATTAACCGTATTAACAGATTGAAAAAGAAAAAAAAGCAGCATTTCAATAGATGCAGAAAAAGCATTTAATAAAATTCAACACCTATTCATAATAAAAGCAAGACAAAACAAATAAAAAAACCTCACAAACTCTCAGTAAACTAGGAATAGCAGGAAACTGCCTTAACCTGATAGATAGCATACATGAAAAACCTACATCAAACATTATACTTAAGGGAAAGACTGCAAAGAAGTCTGCTCTCACTGGACATAGTGCTGAAAGTTTTAGCCAGTGTAATAAAGCAATAAAAGATAAAACACCTATAGATCAGAAAGCATTTATCTGTAAATAACATGGTGTTCTACATTGAAAATCCCAAGGAATCTCTCTCTCTCTCTCTCTCTCTATTTATCTAACACTCCTGTAACTAATAAGTGAGTTCAGCAAGTTTACAAAGTCAGTATACAAAACTCAATTGTATTTCTGTATAATAACAATAAACAATCAGAAATTTATTATTCAACTACCATTTATAAGCATCAAGAGTATAAAATATTTAGGGATATATTTGATAAAAGATGCACAAGACCTATATACTGAAAACTGCTGAGAGAAATGAAAGACTTAAATGGAGAGATACATGCTGTTTTCATGAATCAGAAAACTTGGTATTATTAAGATGTCAATTATTCCCAAATTCATCCAGTAGGCTTTAAAAAAATTGACATGTTGATTCTAAAAGTTATAAGGAATAGCTTTTGAAATTCTAAAAAGAACAAAGTTGAAGAGAGTTCAGAAATAGAATCCAATATATATGGTTAATTGACTTCTGACAAAAATGCCAAGGAAATTCAATAAAGGAAGTATAATGTTTTCAACAAATGGTGCTGGAACAATTGGTAGCTATACGCAAAAATTACACCTTAACTCAACTCATATCATAAGTAAAAATTTATTTGAAATAGATCATACATCTAAATATAAGAGCTAGGCCTATAGAAGACAGCAGAAATTTTTTTTTTCTTTTAATTTTTTTATTTTAAAGATGTGGGGTACAATTCAAGGTTAGGTATGCAAATGTTCATTAGGCAGGTACCCTGTTGATGAGGTCTACCCTCCTCCCCCGGCAGATTCCCACCACTGCCAATCCTGCCACCCCACCACTGACAGTTTTCTGCTACTGCAAATCCTTAGTAGAAAATCTTAGTAACCTTAGGTTTAGAAGAAATTTCTTAACTAGGATACAAAAACCATGATCTATCAAACAAATGGATAAACTGAACTTCATAAAGATTAAAAATTGTTTAGTCTTTAAAAGACAATGATGAGAAAATATACACCCACAATCAGGGATAGAAAAAAATGTTTTAAAATGATAAGAAAATAAAAGTATAAGTCATAGATTGAGATAAAATATTTGCAAAATGTATGTCTTACAAAGGACATGTACCTAGATTCAAGAAAAAAAAAGTCAACTCAAAAAGAAAAGAAAATGTTTTATTGATACTGCACCAAAGTATATATATAGTTAGTAAATAAATATGTGAAAAATAAACATTAATAGTCATTAGAGAAATGCAAATTAAAACCACAGTGAACTGTAAGAAAAACACATTAGAACAGCTAAAAGTAAGGATTGACCATGCCAAGCATTGTTGAGACTGTCCAGCAACTGGAGCTTTCATACACTGTTAATAGGATTGTGAAATAGTCCAACCATTGTGATGGTTAACTTTATGTGTCAACATGACTAGGCTAAGAGATTCCCAGATTGCTGGTAAACACTATTTCTGACTATCTGTGAGAACATTTGTGGAAGAGATCAGCATTTGAACTGGTAGACTGAGTAAAAATGATCTGCCCTCACCAATGTGGGTGAGTGTTATCCAATCATTCAGAGCCTAAATAGAACAAAAAAGTGGAGATAGGGCAAATTTGACCTCTCTGATTGAGCTGGCACATTAGTCTTTTCCTGCCCTCAGACATCAGCATCCTTTGTTCTGGGTCTTCCGACTCTTGCTGAGACTTACACCATTGACTCCATTGATGCTCAGGCTTTCAGACTCAGACTGAATTATGCCACTGGCTTTCCAGTTCTCCAGCTTTAAGATTGCAGACGGTGGAATTTGTCTCTGTAACTGTGCGAGTCAATTCCAATAGTAAGTTTCCTCATTTGTATGTCTTGTTTTTCTGGAGAACTGTGACAAATACAACAAATTTGGAAAACAATTTGGCATTTTCTTAGAGAGTTAAACATATACCTACCTAAAAATACCCCTACACCTGTATAATCCAGCCAATTCACTCCTAGGTACCCAAGATAAATGAAAGCTTTTGTTCAGACAACTTGTACGTGAAAGCTTTTAGTAGCTTTGTTTGTAGTAGCTGTAACTGGAATCAACCCAAATGTAAATCAATATGCAAATGGATAAACAAAGTATGATATAACCATACAGTGGAATACTAGTCCGCAATAAAATGGAAAGAACTATTGATAGACACAACGTGGATGAATCTGAAAATAATTATATTGAATAAAAGAAGCCTGACAAAAGAGCACATGTGTGATTTCATTTATATAAAATTTCAGAAAATGTGATCTCAACTATAGTGACATAGCAGTTTATTAGTTGTATAGAGAGGATGGGTAGAGAGGAAAGGATTACAGAAGTGAAGGAGAAAAATTTCAAGAGTGATTTATCTGTGTATTGTCTTGATTGTGGTTATGGTTTCACAGGTGCACACTTTTATCAAAATTCATCAAATTGTATAATTTAAATATGTGTATTTGATGTATGTCATTATATCTCAACAACATAATTTTACAAACACATAAAGTGAAAAGACAAGCCATAGATTGATTTGTAATACATGTAATCGACACAAAAATTATGTTTAAAACATGTAAAAACTCTTATACATCAATCAAAAAATTTTCCCCTATGTGTATCTTAGCCTAGATGCACAGCTTTTAGTAGCAAAAACCTGAAAATACCTCATATACCCATTGTCAGTAGAATAATTTGTGGCATAATCACATGACAGAATACTTCACAGCAATGACAGTTAACTGTAGCTACATAGAACATCGGATTGAATCTCAGGAAAATAATGCTGAGTTAGAAGACAACTCTCAGAACAAAAAATACAGTATAAATCTGCTTATTAAAAGCACAAAATTCCAAAATTATTACAACTATAAAATAAAGGCAGTGATAAATGCAAGATCAGGGTTGTGGTTGATGGTGATGGGAAGGAAGGACAATGTAATCAGATAGGGACCCACGTAGTACTTCAAGAATAATGATTATATTCTGTTTCTTCAACCATGTGAGGGTACAAAAGTGTAAACTGCATTATTATTCTTCATACCACCACATTTTAATAAATATTTTATAATATACTCAATTAAAAATAAAGCAAAAATAAGCATCAGGCCACTAGTGACAAGCCAGGATAAGCCACAGAGGGCATCTAAGGCCTAATTGGTCCTGGGATGGGATGAGGGCCAGGACTTGTCCCATCTTCCTGTGAGTATTCTGAGATGATCTTGATGGCGGAACTAACTCAATGTGCTGAATCTCAGTCTCCATGTTCATACAGCAGACCCAATGTTGCTTTTTTTTTTCCTCCAGTGAATCACACCTATTCATTCATTGATCAAGCTTTAAGTGAGTAAAATTTCCCAGCAGTTTAGTGGATATTTAAGTGTAAAGGACTTCACAGTTTCACCCCAGATCTTCAGAGTCCTTCTTGCTTTCCGTATTGACAGTAGGGTCTTACAAGGACAGATTCAGTGGTAGAGAGGAGGATCTCTATCCAGGTAAGACATATGGTAAGGGTAGTTAAGGAGAAGGGGTGGTATGAGAAGGGAAAGATTTTGTGATTTGTTTAGAAGCCCCTTAGCCCCTACCTAACCCTGAAATTCTATGTTTTATGGAATCTTAAGAGCGAAGGTCCATTGACACACATTTCATCTATGTAATTTTTATAAGAGTTGGCTAGACTTTTCTTCCTCTTCTGAGGTTGCTGGGGTCTTTCACATCACATCAGCTGCAGGGCTTACTGCCTCACTGCTTCCCCCAACGCCCATATTCAACCACCCCTGGACTCCCTGGGGCCATCTACACAAAAACATATGCTTCACAGATAATGGAAATTTTATTCTAAATGCTTATTTTAGATTGAGAAAGATTCACTCTCTCATGCCCATGTAGCTGATGTATCTGCTCTGATCTGTGGTTTTTGCACAGCTGAAGGGTCATGCTGTTCCTCCCTCACCTTCAAGCAGGACTGCCTTCCCCCATATCTGGTGGTTCATTTCATCTGCAAAGAACCTGGTGGGTGTTATGTTGGGAGAAGGGGGAGGAGTGTGGTCACTGTGAAAAGAGGCATAGGGCCTGCCATTGAGGAGGCCTCAAATGGCAAACATTTGGAGGGAGGGGCAATGGTTCCCAGAGGGCCACCTGGAACTGAAGGGAGATGCTATAGCCACTATATATCTCCTCTTCCTGAATCTCCTCAGATTTCCCAAGCTATCAGATGCCTGCTGTCTCTAATTTCCTCAGGATCAGTGCTTGAGCTTTGGCTGTGAGCCTGAGTCCTGGGCTGCTGCTGGGCCCTCTGGAAATCGATGTTCTTGTTTCCTGTGGTCCTTCCCAGAGGAATCTTCCTGGCTCACACTCATATTTCCACTGAGCAGCCTTAGACATGCTGCAGAAATAGAGAGATGGAATGATTCTAGAGAAATTTGTGCACAAGTTTGTGTGGGTTTGGGATAGTCAGAGCCTACCGGAGACTAATCTGATATCTGACTTGGTGTGACACCAATTTTCTTCCCCCTCTATGTTACTACATTCTGGACACTAGAAACATGTAAGCCTTAGAGCAGGATGGGGCAGGACACTTGACTTCTTATCATTGGTTCTCCAGAGATTTATCTGGGTAACCCTCAAACAAATTCCCATCTCCCATCCCCAGTTGCCTTACCCGTGAAATGGATGGTTGTTGTGCAGATCCTTCCAAGAGCGTACATGAAGGCCAATTTCACACTTTGAAAGAGCTCTGAGCTCTGCGAGGGGGTTCTTGAACAATTGAAAGTGCTATAATCTCATCCACAGCCCTATGGATGCAGGTGATGCCAGAACCAGCCTGGCCAAGTCACAAACTTGGAAATGAAAACAGACCCCAGATGCAAGGAGATGAGACAGTTAGGTTTACTTCCTCTTTTCTAATTTGAGAGGTTTCATGTTGAAGAAAATCAGTGTTGGGGTTGTAGGAGACCTAAACACAGTCGCCATGAAGCTGGGCTGTGTCCTCATGGCCTGGGCCTTCTACCTTTTGCCTGCTATGCTCTGGGCAGCCCAGATGCTAATGGGTAAGTAACATTTTTCAGAACTGGTGTGGGAATGGAGCTATGCCTGCCTTTGGGGAAAGGACTGGAAGGAAAGAAAAGTTGACTAATTTTGGCCCTCCAAAGAAACAGCATTTAAGCGGGATAGGAAGGGCAGGTATAAGACAGTTTCTTTCTGAATATGAAAATCTTCAAGCCTCTTTCATTCTAAAAGTCCCCTCTGACTTTAATGCTCTCTCTAGTGGCATTCTCAGCTCTTTCACTTCTGAGACAAGTGTCCTGAAAAAGTAGTCTGCACTTGCTATCACCGCTTCCTTACTTCTCATTCACTTCTCAGTGCTTGCAGACTGGCTCCACTGCATTGCGTAGAGCACAATACTTCCATGTTGACCGGTTCGTTGCACATGTTAGTTCCTATCCTGCTGGACTCTTCTGTTGCTACCTCTGTTGCTCACTTATTCTTTCTTGCATTCTCTATTCTTCTGGCTTCCATGGCACCATTTTCTCCTTGTACCGTATGGACTTCTCCTGGTCCCTTGGTAGCTTCTTTTCTCTTCCCCTTGAATGCTAGTGTTCTCTGTAGTTACAGCCTTGCCTCTCTACTTATCTTGCTTTACACAATCTTCATGAGCTTATTCGTATGTATATTTTTTAATAGTCCCAAATCATATCCCCACCCCAATCATACTTTTGAAATTCACATTCAAATATAAACTTCTCACAAGACATATCTACCCGCATGTCTCACAGGTATCTCAGGACCATGTGACCAGAGCTGAACTCATCTGTCTTCCTGGCCCCCACCTCTCCTAATTCATCTTCCACTCTTTCTGATCTCAGCACCAGCAACCATCCTGACATCCAGGCCAGAAAACTGAGAGACAACCTAGATTATTCCATCTCCTTTATTCTCTACATCTGATCAATCAATCAAGCTTGGCAAATTTTACCTCCTAAATTGTTCTTAGAAACAACCCCTTTCCTGGAACATCACTAATGTTGTTCTAGGACGAGCCCTCATCCTGTGACTTAAGCTAGTCTAATAACTTCCTATATAATCTCCTTGTCCCTGTCTTGTGTTCGTGAAATGAATTCTACACTCTGCAGCCAGTGTTTTTTAGAATTCAGGCTTGCCAGCCCAAGCTCCTTATCTTGGTACACAAAAGACCCACCACAACCGGGCACCTATTAAACCTTTTCAGCTTCCTCTCCCACCCTCTGAGCCTTGCAATTTATGCCCTCGTTAATCCCAATTAGTTTATGTTTACACACTCACCCGCCAGACTCTTGCCTGTCTCCAAGACTTTGCTATCTCTACCCGAAATGAGCTGTCTCCATGATCTTCTGTTTCCCTCTTCCTTACAAACTTAGAGGTTTCCCTAAAGACTCAGCTTAGGTGCCATCTTCTGCAAGAAGCTTTCCTTGAATTCTCCTTTCTGCTGCCTGTGATACCTTTCTTTTTTTTTTTTAACTACTTTTCTATGCTTGCTGAAATAATATTTTCATCTGCCTGGGTCTTCCACCAAACTGAGAGTTATTTGTGGGTAGAGACAATTTGTTGTTGTTGTTGTTGTTGTTTGCTTGTTTTTGCTTTGTGGCAAGAATTGCAGACTTGGAATCAGATACTCTGGTTTCAACTCTCTCCTCTATTTACCAGCTCCACTTCACTATGGAAAAGTCACTTTTTATATTTCTGATTCTGTTTTCTCATTTGTAAAGTGAGAATAATAATACCTCCTACCTGAACTTGATTGAGTGCCTGGTAGCCCAGCAAGAGTTTACTCCTAACAAGGAACAAAGGAGAGGAGGCTGAGTTCAGCTGAGTGACAGTGAAAGAACTGAAAATAGGTAGCAGAGTAGTGAAGGCAGCTGAGAGAAGATGGAAAGAAAACACCTGGTACTGACATGAGAAGCAGGAAGTGAAGAGGGGCCTTGATAAGGGATGTTACAAGGTCAAAGAAGAGCATCGGGTCATTAGGAGTGGAAGAGAATACAGGCGAGTGGGACAGGAAAGAATGACAGAGTAAAGAAGTTAGTGTATATGAATAGTCCTGCTAGGGTGAGAGGGTGAGAGGGATTAGGGGGGCAAGGAGCAGTCACAGAGATGGAAGAAATGGCACTTACAGTGCATGGGTCAATCATGGAGATAAGAGATAGGTTGAGGAGATCTGGTGAAAAATCCCTGAGTTTCAACCCAGAGGCGAATAATTGTTCCACAGCTACCAGTGCAGAAAGGGAGTGGGTGGTCAAAGGTAGAAGGAGCCACAGAGAAAGGGCTCTGCCCTTGCTAGGGAAAGTTCAAGGGGCAGAGGACATTAAGGTGGAGAGCTCTTTGGTAGATAACATATCCAAGGCTGAAGAGCCAAGTAAATTTTGGGAAAAATGAGACTATGGAAGGAAGTCCCTGAGGAAATCTGAGGACTGAAGTAGACCACGTTTGCACAGTGGAGTAAAAAAAACACTGATTTTGGATTCAGACACACCGAGCTATCTTGTTCCACTCCTTACTCTTCTTTTTAAACTTTGAATATGTTACTTTACTTTTCTAAGTCTGTTTCTTTAAGATTTATAAAATTGTGGCCAAGTGTGTTGGCTCATGCCTGTAATCCCAGCATTTTGGGAGGCCAAGGTATGAGGATTACTTGGCCAGGAGTTCAAGACCAGGCTTTGCAATATAGCAAGACCCTGTCTCTACAAAATAAAATAAAATTTAACAAAAAGATTTATAAAATGAGGTTGAAGTCACAAACCTGTAAAGTTTATAAAGATTAAGTAAGATCATGTGTGAAAGTGTTAGCAGTTTCTGGCACCCAGTGAATGTTAGAATTCAATGTCTCTCCCTTCTGTCCTGTGCCTACCTGCTTTGGGGTTACCATTGTCTTTCACCTTCGGTTTCCTGCACCAGCAGCTGCTGGATGTCATGCTGGTGAGTTCACCATTCCTTCATTCTCTCCATTCCTTCTTCTCCCAACCACAGTCCATTCACTAAGAGCACCTGGATGCCAGTGAACCAAAGTCAAAACTATCCCTCTGAGACCCTCATAGGGGTCTCTGGGATGGGGAGGGGAGGGGTTCCCCCTGGAGGGGGAGGAACTCTTGTGAGTGCTATTTCCTGTCCTCTTGCTCCAAGTTGCAGCATCATTTTCTGGTTCCCCTCGGGCCATGTCCTTTTCAGGGACCAGCTTCCAGACGCTGCAGTGTGAAGGACCTGTCAGTACTGAGGAGAGCAGCTGCCACAGGGAAGATGACTTGACTGGCCCAAGGGAAGCTGGTTTCCAGGTCAAGGGCTACACTTTCAGTGAACCCTTCCATCTGATTGTGTCCTATGGTGAGGTCCTGGGAAGCCCTGACCAGTGCTCCCAAACCCCTCCTTTCAGCCTCACAGTCCTCTCAAGAAGGTGCCCCTAGGAAACTTGCCATGGGATGAGGTACTCTCTTCCCAGTCTTCAGCCCAAAGCAACCAGGGTGACCTCAGTACTAGGCTCTAAAAAAGTTGTTCCATACTCTCAACCAGGGATGCTACTTGGGTCCTCAGAGGAAGTTTAGGGGAGTCTATTGTAGGCATCCCTGGGAGAGCTCTCAAGGGAGGCAGTGGGTGACACCCAGCTCTTTCTCTGGGCCGCAGACTGGCTGATCCTCCAAGGTCCAGCCAAGCCAATATTCGAAGGAGACCCACTGGTTCTGCACTGCCAGGCCTGGCAAGATTGGCCACTGACTCAGGTCACCTTCTACCGAGATGGCTCAGCCCTGTGTCCTCCTGGGCCTAGCAGGAAATTCTCCATCGCCATGGTTCAAGAGGCAGACAGCGGGCACTATCACTGCAGTGGCATCTTCAAGAGCCCTGGTTCTGGGAGCCCAGAAACAGCATCTGCCATGGCTATCACAGTTCAAGGTAAGAGCCAGAGGCAGTTTGTTATGGCAGAGGAGGGTAAAGAGGGACAGGGAGCCCCAAAATGTCTTTCTTTGGCTTAGAGGTGGGGAGATCATGAAAGGCACAAGGAGCAAGTTGCTGGCAAATGCCCATGTTGGATTTCAGGAGCGGTGAGCATTACCTTCTCAAGCCATCCAGTCCCAATCAGAGTCCAGCATGCTTCCTACCGCCCGGATCTGTGCTTCCCAGTGTTCACTGATTGGGTGTCTTTTGTCAGATTTGCACATCTCTGGATCTTTTCTAGTTTGTCTACTTGAAGAGAGAGAACTTGAAAGGTTCAAGTGGATCCTTTCCCAGAGATCCTATTCCTGATGGAAACAAGGGAAAGGAAAAGTGACCAGGGTTCTTCGCCTCTCACGTGTCTATCTGAATATAGCATGGCTGAGCTCTTCTTTCTTGCCTATCTCTCTCTCAGAACTGTTTCCAGCCCCGGTTCTCAGAGCTGCACCTTCAGCTGAGCCCCAAGAGGGAAGCCCAGTGACCCTGAGCTGTCAGACAAAGCTGCCTCTGCAGAGGTCAGCCACCCGCCTCCTCTTTACCTTCTACAAGGATGGACAGACAGTGCGAAGCAGGGGTCTATCCTCAGAATTCCAGGTTCTCGCAGCTTCAGAGGAGCACTCTGGGTCATACTGGTGTGAAGCAGCCACTGAGGACAACCAAGTTTGGAAACAGAGCCCCCAGCTGGAGATCAGGGTGCAGGGTGAGTTAGTGAATATGTGTCTGGTGTGTGTGAAAGGCGGAGGTAGGATGAACGGGCCCATGAGCTGGGGTTCAGCATGAGCAGGTTAAGAAGGAACCCAGAGGAGGCAGTAACAGCAAACCAGAGTCCCTGGTTATAACACACAGCACAAATAGAGAACTTTTTCCTCAGATCATGGTGGACACCACGCTAACCCAAAACCTGAGCCAACTCCACATTTGCTGCCCCATACACCATGGGCTCCCCACATCATCTCTAGGAATTTATAGAAATATAAAATCTAGAATGAAGAGGAGGCAGCCTGGGGTCTATGTTCAGTTCTGGGAGCCACCACTAAGAAGATCACACTTGACCTGAAATACTCTCAGAGGAGGTGTCCAGGATAATGAGGGGGCATGAAGCCATGTCATATGAAGAATAATGGAAGAGACCAGAGATGTTATCCTAAAGAGAAGGTGATTCAGGAGGCTAGCAAAGGTGTCTTCAAAAAGCTGAAGGCTGTGAAGAAAAAGAAAGAAAGAAAAAAAAAAGCCGGGCATGGTGGCTCACACCTGTAATCCCAGCACTTTGGGAGGTGGAGGCAAGAGGATTGCCTGAGCCCAGGGGTTCGAGACCAGCCTGAGAAACTTGATGAGACCTCGTCTCTACAATAAATAAAAAATTAGCCAGGTGTGGTGAACCTCTCCTGTGTTTTCAGCCACTTGGAAGGCTGAGGTGGAAGGGTCACCTGAGCCCAGTAGGCTGAGGCAGCAGTGGCCATGAGCATGCCAGTGCACTCCAGCCTGGGCAATAGAGTGAGACTCTAACTCAAAACAAACAAACAAACAAACAAGAAAAACCAAAAGCTGAAGACTGGCACAAAGACAAGGAATTAGACTAAGGTTACATATAATAAAGAGGTTAACCTAGAACCAGTTACCATATCCATGCTTCAGGGAATCCGATTCTGCCTTGCTAGAGGATGAATCGACTAGTAGTTGTAACTGTCTAATGATGAGGCACCCTTGCTGAAGATTTTCAAGCAGAGGTAGACCAACATTTGGATAAGGAGGGACAATAGAGTCCTCAAGTCCCTGAGGCCATTAGGCCCTACAGCCATTTTCAGAGAATAAGAAAGAATGACCAGGGTTATGAGGGTTGGACCAGAGTCAGGCTTCACTCTTGTATATGCCTCCTGCCCTATAATACAGGTCCCTTCAGCTCTACTGCATCTCCTACCTTGAATCCAGCTCCTCAGAAATCAGCTGCTCCAGGAACTACTTCCATGAATCCCCCTAAGCCTTTGCCTCCGCTGTCCACCCCTTCTTCTGAGGATCCAGGCTTCTCTTCTCCTCTGGGGGTGACAGATCCCCATTTGCATTACCAGATGGGCATTCTTCTGAAACATATGCAGGATGTGAGAGTTCTCCTTGGTCACCTGGTCATGGAACTCAGGGAATTGTCTGGTTGCAGGAAGCCTGGGTCCACAAAGGCTCCTGCCCAACAGAAGTAAACAATTCACCCACGATATTGCTCAACCACCCCAATGAATCCAGTCCTTTCTATTTTTTTCTTCCTGTCCTGAACACATGCATAAGTAGTTTTACAAGTTGTCCCAGTGTTTTGTTAGAATAATGGAGATAGTTGAGTATAAGTACATTTATACAAAGTGATAATTGGAGTTCAGCTATAAATGTCTATTCTCTCTTAACTACATGACAAAAAAAATTCCACTCTCTCTAGACCAGAAACTTCCTTCTGTTACTGACAGAATCTGGAGGATTTAGTGCAGAAGCCTCAGCTGGGGGTACTTTTGTCCCCAAGGGACATTTGGCAATGTTTGGAGACATTTTGGTCATTACCCTGTGGAGAAGGGGTGGGATGTATGTGTTACTTGCATGTAGTAAGTAGAAAGTCAGGCATGCTGCCAAATGTCACATAATGCATGGGACAGCTCCTTACAACAAAAGATAACCTGGCTCAAAATGTCAATAGTGCCAAGGTTGAGCCATCACAGCCTAACAAAGCCCTAAGTGTAGGACTCTGGGATGGGGCTTTCACCTTCTAATTATTATCTCCTTCCTGTCTCATTCAGCAAGTCTTATTTACATGCTAGAATTTAGTTGGTGCTATGGTCTGAGTGTTGTGTCTCCCCAGGATTCATATGTGGAAATCTTAATCCCCAAGGTGATGGTATTAGAAAGTGCACCTTTGGGAACTGATTAGATCAGGAGCGCAGAATCCTTATTAAGATGATTATGATTGAGTGCCCTTATTTAAAATGTCCCAAAGAACTAACTCACTCTTCCACCATTGAAGACACAGTGAGAAGGAGTCATCTACAAACCAGAAAGCGAGGCTTCATCGGACACCAAATCTGTTGGCACCTTGATCTTGAACTTCCCAGTCTATAGAACTATGAAAAATAAATTTTTGTTGTTTGTAAACTACTCAGTTTATGGTATTTTGTTATAGCAGTCCAATTAGATTAAGGCAATTGGTCTCTGCTACATGCCTGAGTTTATACTATGTTAAGAATATTCATAAGACAGTGTTTCTGTCTATGGTAGACTTAGATTTTGGGGTAGAGGGGCAGTAATAACCCTATACATAACACAATTAAGACAGAGTATATAAAAAGTTACCCACAGGATTCTACTGGCCTCAGAAATATGTAATCAAGCAAAACATTGTCAGAGCAGCAGATATTTGCTTTAATCAATTTTTCTCTATAATTTTTTTGGTGACATATAAAACTCTATTGTGGTTCTATTTTTTTGATATTTGGACTACTACTGTACATTCTTAGCCAATGAGAGCTAGTCTGACTGACTCTACAGTAACCTTAGTCAAAGAGTTAGCACACCATTTTATAAGGACCTCAGCCAACTGGTGTTTCACCATGTTATCCTGAATTATATGATGATTTTCTCCTCTGTAGCATTTTTTGTTCCATTTATTCTCTGTAGTTTTGACCCACAATGATTTACAAAAGATATGTACATGATTGTTCTAGACATGTCACAAAGAATCAAAGAAATAGAATTGTGCTGATGGTAAGATGATAATTTTATGGTGATTCCTAGCACCTTCAAGGGGAAGGATCAAAAGGCAATTGAGAACTGGTAGAAGTCCATAAATATCACTACAGTCTGAGAGGACTGATTAACGATCACATAAATGAGAGTTGGAGGAATGATCAGAGGTATGTCATGACTTTGGTGGACTTGAAAAAATGGAAGCACAGTTGCCAATGTACCATGCTGGATATATCCCCAAAGATACTATGTTATAACCATTCTACATGGAATTGATTTTAGTTGATGCTCCCGTTTTCATGAATACATTCTGCAAGCTCTTGCTAAACAGGGAATTCATTTACATATAGTAAAAGTTATCAGAGATCAAGGAAGGAAAAAATGGATGCAGCTGGCTGAGATAAATGTCACCTCTGTACTCCTCATTCATGTGTATATGTGCACCTCTATCATCAAATGCATTTTAATTTTTTATCTTACTTCTATTCTCTAGATGGTGAGCTTTTTGAGAGTGTTCCTTGAGCTCTTTGTTCCCTGTTGTGTCATTGGTGTCTAGTTTAATAGACATATATAAGCCCTCAGTATCTTTTGCTGAGTTAAGTTAGGCCAGTATAGTAAGGGAAAGCATCTTGAAGAAGATAGGAATGAAGCTGAACCTTAAAGAATGAGTGTTATGTCTGGCACCAGCAAAATTTCCAGACTCTCTCCAGGGGACCCAACCTAGGTCAAGGACTTAGAAGCCTCAGTGAGAGAATCTGCCATCTTCAGGGATGAGGAAGACAAGAACAGAGCTAAAAGAAAGATATAGATTAGAGAGAGAGAGAGAGAGAGAGAGAGAGACAGAGAGAGACACACAGAGAGAGAGACACAGAGAGAGAGAGAGAGAGTTATTAGTTATCTTTTTCTGTCTAGTCTGGGGAGGTTGGAGGGAGGATAGGAAAGAGGAACTTTTACACTGGGTTTGGTTTATGGCTTGGATAGTTTAGGGTTCTATAATCAACAGAAATTCCAATGCAGCTATGCTCAATGTACTCTCTGAAACAAACACGGTGTGTAGGAAGAGGTGCAGAGGTGCCCTCTGAGTACTCTATCACAGCATCTCCACATTTTCATTGACCCAGGAACTCTCTGGAGTTCACCATGCAGGGCTTTTATGGAGGCTTCATTGCATAGAAGTGATTGATTAAATCGCTGGCCATTGATGAATACAAACTCCAGTCACTCTTCCAAAAGGTCAGGGTGTGGGACTGAAGGTTCCAACCCTCTAAGTACAGGATTAGTTCCTCTGGCAACCAGTTCCAGTCCTCCTAAGAGTCATCTCATTAGCATAAACCCAGGTAAAATTGAACTTATTATAAATAACAAGAGAAGCCCCTCTTATTCTTATCACTTAGAAAATTCCCAGGGTTTAGGAGCTCTGTGCCAGGAGCTAGGAGCAAAGACCATATACATATTTCTTATTACATCACACACATCTATTAGCTTATAAAGTTGGATACTGAACTTGCATTTCAGATAATTCAGATTCAGATTTCCATGCCTAAATGAATACACTCAAGAAAAAATTTAGCATATGTGTATAATAATATTAATAGTAGCAATGTTTGTAAATGCAAAAATGTAAGTCAACGCAGATGTCTATCAACAGAAAAATGGGTAAATTGTGCTAGTTTCATATGAATGACCCAAAGCTGCTATCCAGCAAGATAAAAGAATATCAAAAATATAACACTGAGTGAGAGAAGCAAGTCGTATAAGATACCATATAGTATGGTATGATTTGTACAATGCTTAAAAACAAGTAAACAAAGAAATATACTGTTTAGACATTTTCACATACATATAATAAGACTTTTTTTAAGGGCACAAAAATGGAAATATGATGGTCAGGATGACTGTTATCTCTGAGGGACTTGTTGGGGAAATGAATTAGAAGAGCACATAGATAGACATAACTTAGCAGTAATTTTTCTGACTTCTCTGATAGGCATTTAGAGTTCCCTTAAGAAACATGAGATTAGGCATGGTGGCTCACACCTATAATCTCAGGACTTTGGTTGTCCGAGGCAGTACGATTGCTTGAGCCCAGGAGTTTGAGACCAGCTTAGGCAACATAGCAAAGCCTCATCTCTACAAGAAAAAATCAAAAAATTAGCTGGGCATTAGGGAATCACCTGGAGTCCCCACTCCTCAGGAGGCTGAAGCAGGAGGATCACCTGGGCTCAGGAGGTCAAGACTGAGGTGAGTCATGATTGTGTTACTGTACTCCAGCCTGGGTGACAGAAACTTCAATTCAAAAAATAAAAAGAAAAAAGGAAAGAAAAAAAATACACACACACATACATTTATCTAAATTATCTTCAAATCCCTTTGTGTTTTCTGTTTTTACCTTATCTTAGAGGTAATATTACCTACAATGTAGTTCTTTCATTTATTGTATTAGTATTTAGTATTCTTTTCTTTATATTAAGTAACCATATCAACCTATTAAAGACTGCTCCCAGTATATTCCCATACCAATTCAAAATCCTAGAAGTAAAAAAAAATTAAAAATAAAATATATTGGAATGAAAACTCAATAGATGATATAAACTCTAGATTGAACACTATCAAAAAAAAATTGCAGAATAGAAGAGCATACTGAGAAATCCACCCAAAATGTAGCACAGAGAAATAAAGAATTGAGAACATGAAATGCATTTAAGAAACACAAAGGATAGATTGAGAGAATTCAACATTTCTCAAAAGTCTTTGGTTGTTCTTTTATGTATATTTTATCTTCCTTAGAACAAAAAATCTTCAAGGCATAGACAACCTACACAGGGCCATGGGCTGCACCCATAGAATTCCTGACTCAACTTTGATCTCAGATAAATAATTATCTGCAGACAGATCTACCACAGTATGTGGTAGACGTATACTATACTACTACTCTGACAAGTACTATTAGTTTTTACCTCTGTATTTCTCAAAATGTTAAAAGGATTCAATTTAAAGAAATTATCTCCTGTCTATTCTGAAATTGTCCTTTACATGTCTTCAGTATTGAAATGTCTTTCTTTTATTGAAAATGCTGCATTCAAAAATAGTAATTTTTAGACTAGGTGCAGTGGCTCATGCCTTAATTCCAGCACTTTGGAAGGCTAAGGTGAGGGGATTGCCTGAGCCCAGGAGTTGAAGGCCAGCCTGGGCATTGTGGCAAGACCTCATCTCTACAATAAATTAAAAAATTAGGCATATGCCTGTAGTCCCAGCTACTTGAAAGGCTGAAGCAGAAGGCTCTCCTAAGCCCACAGGTCAAGGTAGTAGTGGCCATGATGGTGCCACTGCACTCCAGCCTGGACAACAGAGTGAGACTCTAATATTTTAAAAACTATTAATTTTTAAAATGTTCTTATTTAGGAAAGGAAAAATGTGTTTGTCAAAATTATAAAATTAAGACATGCCAAATATTGATGGCAAGAGGGAGCAGGAGCCCTGTTAACTGTTAGTAGCAGTATAAGCTAGTGCAGCCATTTTTTGAGAGTAACCTCACAGGATTCAATCTCTTCCTTTATTTGTGCCACAAATATTTAGCATGTGCTACGTGTTGTCACTGTTCTAGGTGATGCAGTAGTGAACAAGAAAAATTCCTGACTTCATGGAGCTTATATTCTGATGGAGAAAACTACTGCAAACAAATAAACACAATGTCAGGTAGTAACAAGTGCTATGAAGAGAAATAAAGCACATGGAGCCAGAGAATGATAGTGAGGGGATACTATTTTAGACAGTGTGCTTATTAACATTCTCTCTGAGGAGGTAATATTTGAGTGGAGTGAGGAAGTGAAACTTGCAAAGATCTGGGAGGAGAATAAGAGTCTTTCAGGCAGAAAGAACAGCAAGTGAGGCCCTGGAGTAAGATTAAGCATGGGATGTTCTAGTAACTGTTAAAAACACAGGGTAGCTAGATCAGAGTGAGTGAGGGGGAAGGTCATAGGAAGTGAGGTCAAGGGTCAGGCAGAGGCTCAATCTTTAGGTGTTTGGATTCTATTCTGAGTGCACTTGGCTGGGTGCCTGCATGCCACACACTGAAGTACTCACTAAAGTGAGCTGGTGCCATTGTCATCACAGCAGTATTAGCCCATTATCATCATCATCACTGAGGATATTATAGCACCAGAATTCTTATCAAATGATGGCATATCTTGTTCAGAAGTTATGTCATAATAGGCTTCAGAAACTGTTCAAGTAATAAATGATAAGTGTTAAATTTATCTGCATAGTAAACAAGTGATTGAATTAGAAATTCTAGGTTGGGAGGGAAAGTCCTGGAAGAAGAAGAAGACTCAGTCTGGGAAAAGTTCAGAGGAGATTCCAGAATAAAGAAATATTGGGGCCGGGTGTGGTGGCTCATGCCTGTAATCCCAGCACTTTGGGAGACTGAAGTGGGAGGATTGCTTGAGTCTAGGAGTTCAAGACCAGCCTAGGCAACATAGCAAGACCTCATCTCCACTAAAACAAACAAACACAAACAAACAACAAAAACAACAAAAAAGCCCCTGGGCGTGGTGGTGCATGCCTGTAGTCCCAGCTTCTCAGGATGCTGAGGTGGAAGGATCACCTGAGCCCAGGAGTTTGAGGCTGCAGTGAGCCATGATCCGTGCCATCACACTCCAGCCTGGGCAACAGAAATGTTGAGTGGGAGATTTTTCAAGTCAAATTCTAAGCACTGTATGCTATGAACCCTACCAGTGATTCCAGAGATTTCCAGGGAAGACTATACAGTTTACAAATTTTTGGTGTAGTCAAGTTTCTTCTGACGCCAGTAAAGGGACAGAGATCTGTGTTCTGGGTGATGAGAAGCCAAAACAGAGTCAGCTTGTGCAGACTATGAAGATGGCAGGCAGCTGCATTGCATTCTTACCACAGAGGCAATTGCCTGGTGCAGAAGTCGAATCTCTGAGGCAAGCTGCGGATGATGTGGGGCATCTACACTGTCCCTGAGATGAGGAGTGAGGCAGTGAGTGTGTGTGGAAGCACAGAAGCATTGCCCAGCCTGGACACTACAAAAGCAGGCTGTTGATCATCTCTGCTCCCAGTGTCTCTTTCTTCTTTCTCTCCCCATGCCTGGGTACCTTATCATATACCTCCCTACTTCTAGACCCATATGAAACTTCTTTTATCAAAACCTGTTCACAAAACAGTATCTGAAGCAGCAAGCATAATTTAAATGGCCAGTCACATTTCCCTAAGAGGCATTTGCATTTAGCTCATTAAGCTAAAATACGAAGGAATTCTCAAAGTGGAATTTCAGGCATCAGCAAGAGGGTAAGATACAATCTTAATGAGAGTTGACAGTGTCTGATAAATGATCTCCTTCCCACCAGAGTTCCAAGGAAAGAAGGTGCCCCCATTCTAAACAGTCACAGGTGAGGACATGATAGAGTCCAAGGAGACATACTATCAGGCTGGAAAATTCATTAAGTATTTACATGAAAATTCAAGTTCCCCATTGCTCAGGTACAGTCATGTGATTCAGAGAGCACACGAAGCTGAGCCTGGAGGTCAGATCTGAGAAGCTTGCAAGGACCTGATGCAGTGACTTCCCCACCGCAGGTCAGGAGTCCTGGAACTGGGCCATGGCTGGGGAGGGGTTGCAGGGAAGGCTGGAAGGAAGGAAGGAAGAAAGGAATGAGTGAATGGAGGTGACACAGGGTGATAGCATCGGAGTGGGTAGGAAAGAAGAGTTCCCTAATTTCTGAGAGTGCAAGATTCCAGGAAGGGAGGAAAAAAGAGGAAAGTACTGCATTCCTATTCTAGACTGGGGAACTAGATGACAGGGGAACGAAAGGTGGTTGGTGAGTCATGTCTTTCTGCCTACTCATTGCAGAAGGATGTGAGCTCAGGGTGCAGGCAACCCAGCATTGACCTCACTAGGCCTCATGCCAATGTCTGTCATGAGGTGTGAGCCAAAAAAAGGCCTCAAGTAGGCCTTGTGGACACGAGTCTGTGTCTTCCTCAGCTGAGGCTTGCAGGGCTGGCTGGAAAGTGGGGAGAGGGTGGGATGGGAATGGGATGCTGATGAGCATCTGAAGGTGGCAGGGTCACCTGCTGGAGCCTAGGGTTCTATAAGGCTCTCTTGTGTTGTGGAGGCACAAGCTCTGCAGGCCTTCTCTACAGGAGCCAGGGCTAGCCTGAGCTGGGAGGTGGCTGTAGAGGTGGAAGACAGGACAAGGCCTGGCACTTGGGATGCCTGAGGGTTAGCACATTTTTAGCCTGTCTCCCGTTCTATCCAGTCCACTGTCTTCAGGAATGGGTGAGAGAAGAAGCAGTGTTTCCTAGTACTTAGTGGTCAGTCGTTGACCACCTTCTTTCTCTCTACCCCCCATCCCCATCTCATGCCAGCACAACTTTATTTTTTTGCAGTTGCCGCAGGCACATCCAGCATGTGGGCCCTGACTGTCCTGCTGCTTCTGGGTGAGTCCCCAATGAAACAGTTGCAGCAGAAGGGCGTTATATGATGGAGAAGGAGGGTGGGCCAGGAGCCAGGGGGTGGGTATTCAATCCTCACATTCCAAATGGTTCATTATCTACTTTCGGAGGAGTGAAGAGGTGGCTTTCTCAGAGCTGGGGGAACCAGGGGTAGAAGAAGAAAAACAGGTTTTGAGACCATTTAATCTTTCCTATGGTCAAGAGTCCTTTTCTTTCCTCTCATCCCCAACATTCTCCTTCTCCTTCTTTCTTGTTTTGCAGTTTCAAGCAGTGGGCAAGCTGGTGAGTCTTACACATCCCTCCTCCCAATTTTCTACAACTTCCTCTCTAACCCCACCGGGTGACCTGCCTGGATATACCCCCTCACTTCTTGGCTGTACAGGGGTAGTGCTCTTTTCCTATTCCTCAATCCCTGTGACTAAGGTTGCTTGTAGGCCCTTGGAAATGGGTGCTGATTGATAGACTGATAGTTTGTAACCCAATGAATGTGATCTCTCCTCCTGAAGGGGTGGGTTAGTCCATGGGCTGGGTCCTAGAAGCTGGAGTTTTCTAAGATTTTCCAAGCTCAGATTGCATCTCTGGGTACCTCACCTTGATTCTCTTTCCACACTGCCCATTCGTTCCCTCCCGCCCAGCTACTCTGGAGAAGCCCATATTGTCTCTACACCCACCTTGGACCACAATTTTCAAGGGAGAGCGAGTCACCTTGAGGTGTGATGGATACCACCCTCTACTCCTGGAGCTCCGGCCTATCAGCACTCTCTGGTATTTGGGCCACTTACCACTACCCTCTCACAAGAAGAGCATTGAGGTGCAGACACCAGGGGTGTATCGATGCCAGACACGGGGGGCGCCTGTCAGTGACCCCATTCACCTCTCTGTATCCAATGGTGAGTCGTCTAAGCATGAGGGGAGGGGGAACATGTGTCCCCACTGGTGATACTTGCTCTTCTGTGGGAGGGGATACTGGGTCCCTCCCAAGGGGCAGAAAAGGAAGCCCACACTGGGGCCTATCTTGAGTCTCTGGAGTAGGCAGGGGCCTGAAAGGTACTATATGAGAGGCAGTAAGGCATGTCTGGCCCCAAAGGTCCCCCGTTCCCTCCTGCCACAGTGTGAGGCAAATGAACATTTCTGTTTGTTTCTGAGACCAGTTCAGAAGAGCTGAGACTCTGAGGATCTGGATATCAGACAGAGAACTTGTGGGGGAGGGTTGAACAGGAAAGGACAAAGCAATCAGGAAATGCGAGTGTTCCTGGACAGGCTGAGCACAGCTGGGGAAATGGCTCTTGATTAAACAGTGTGATGCTTCTCTGTGCCTCAGTGTCCAATTGGTAAAGTAGGGACAATAAAAGTATCTATTTCTTTGGCTGTTGTGAGGATTAAAAATGAATAATGACCAATTGTTAAATAAATAGCAGCTGAGCAGAGTCCTTAATCACAATTTTATTACAGACATGTATACATGTGTACATAGGAGTCAATTGAGAAACTGATTCTCTAGAGATACTTGAAAAGTTTTACAGCAGGACAAGAAAAAATAACAAGAATTTATTCATTAAGGTACAGGATTGGCTATTTCATAGGGAATATTAGGTCATCTTAGCCTGGTGGGTATTCAGAATTTAAAGAGATCACTCAGTGTTCTGATTAGCACTTACATACACTTTGTATTCATACTTTACAGTTTCTTGGTTGAAGATTGTTAGTGAGAGCAAAAATATAGTGAGTAAATAGTGATTACTGCGTACAGACTGAGTGCATACAGATTGTGACTATTGAAAAATTCTTTCTCAATGTACAACATCTGAAATGGCATCTAGTATGTGCTAGGGCTGTGTAAGTGATTGGGTTAATGTAGGGTGTTGTAGGAGATACCTAAGGTTGTTCTGTATTGACAGGAAGTTTTCTGGAGGAGATAAGGTCTAAGCCTAGATATGCAGAATAAGCCTCAGCTTAAACAGGTGACGGAGGATCATCTTTGGCTGAGGAAATAGCCAGTGCAAAAGGCTTGGGCTCAGAATAGGGCCAATTTCTGAGCAGTCTGGTACTGCTGGAACTACTGATGGAACTTAGCCTGGGTTGGGAGCAGCAGGTAGTAGGATAAAGAAGAAATGAGCAAGTGAGAATACTGAGATGGCACTGGAGAGGCAAGCAGGGCCGGGTCAGGAGGGCCAGAGTTTAAACTTGATTCTTATGGGCAACACTCTGAGACTGGAGCCAAGTCTTTGCCTCCCTGGTGCCTAATGAAAGACCAGCCTTCCTTCTTCCTCCACACTAACCTTCAAATACATTTTGCACTATGAGGGTCCCAGGTGCCAACTGCTGGGGAAGGCCTGCCCGCTCAAGAAAGGGGGCAGAAGCTGGTGGGGAGGGAAGGGAGAGCAGCTATGGGGGGAAGCAGGGAGGCCTAGAAAGAGAGACTGAGAATGGGAGACCTCCAGGGCTGGGTTTTCTGTGGCGTCGAGCATGTCTGTGGTGTCTGCCTTAGACTGGCTGATCCTGCAAGTGCCCTACGCTCCCGTGTTCGAAGGCGAGCCGCTGGTCATGCGTTGCCGTGGCTGGTACGACAAGGTGGTCTACAAGCTCCACTACTACCACGACGACCAGGCCGTGCGCTACTTCCATTCCAGTGCTAACTACACGGTGTTGCAGGCGCGTGCCAGCGACAGCGGGCGCTACCAGTGCTCGGGCACCATGCGCATCCCGGTGGAGAGTGCTCCCATGTTCTCCGCAAAGGTGGCTGTGACTGTGCAAGGTGGGAGAGACCTGGGGCCCAGGAGGGAGGCAGGCGAGCACTGGGAATTCTGGGACAGGAATCAGGCAGGGAAAAGATGGTCGAAGATTCACTTGGGGGATTTCTCTGCTAGATCACGGACGCTTTCTCCTCTCCTCCGCGGTGAAGGAGCGCTCTTGGAGACTGTGTCCCTTTCCCTCGACGCACACCCTAGCTTTTCACTCTGGCACCCTCACTTAGGGGCAGCTCTGACCCCAGCCTCAGTCAGAAGAGTGTTGGCAGTGGTAGGGGGCTCTGTGGACCGGGACGAAGGCGTGGCCCCCAGCGTTTAGCGCAGCAGGCGTAGGATCCCTCTTTGTAGGCTGAAGAATTCGAGCTGGGTGTCAGTCGGGATGTGACAGGAAGGGCATGGCCTGGTCCCACCTCCCTGGACCTTTCCCCTCTGAAGAGGGCGGACTTTCCGCATCCCTCGTGGACTTGGCTCTCCCCTCCCTCCACAGCCTTCTCCCAGCCTCTCTTGGTCCCCGGGAGGGCGCGGAGCCCAAGCGGGAAAAAGGAGAGAGAGGTCGCGGGGTCGAGACGAGCTGGCTCTGGTTCCTCCCCACCGTATCCGCAGAGCTGTTCCAGGCGCCGGTGTTGAGGGTGCTGGGTGCGGAGGAGGCGCGCGGCGCGGTGGTCCTGCGCTGCGAGACGCGCCTGCACCCGCAGAAGCGCGACACGCCGCTGCAGTTCGCCTTCTACAAGTACAGCCGCGCGGTGCGCCGCTTCGACTGGGGCGCGGAGTACACGGTCCCGGAGCCCGAGGTCGAAGAGCTTGAGTCGTACTGGTGCGAGGCGGCTACTGCCACCCGCAGCGTCCGGAAGCGCAGCCCGTGGCTGCGGCTCGCGGGGCGGGGTGAGTGACCACAGCCCTCTCAGGACGCCAGCCAGCGGGCAGCCCCGCCTGAGCTTACTGGCACCCACGAGTCTCCCCGCCTGCCCTCCCCTGTCCCGCCCCCGCTCATTCCCCTCTCCCCCTGGCCGCACCCTCATCCCCTCTCGACCCTCGCGCCATGGAGGACCACCAGGAGCGTTACTCCGAGCGATGCACTCACAGGCTCTCCGCTGGACCTGGGTTCCACCACTGCCCCGACCCCACAGGCCGCAGCCCTGGCGCCCGGTAGCAAGCCGCTTTCCTTCAGAAGGCCCCCGATGTCCAGATCTGTCCTGTCGGTCACCTCCGTCCCGAACACCACCTCCGCGGGGCTGGGACTCCCGGCGGGCGGTGCTGCCTCTGCTGGGCCACCAGTCTGCGCTCCGCCCACGCCCTTGGAACAATCGACCGGAGCCCTGAAGTCGGACGTGGACCTTCTGCTCCGAGAAATGCGGCTGCTCAAAGGCCTTCTGAGACGGGTGGTCCTGGAGTTGAAGGAGCCGCAGGCCCTTCCGGAGCTCGGGGGAACACCCGAGACCTCCACCTCGCGCTTGGTGGTGAGCCCGGGAACCCTGGAAGCCACGCCTGTGGAGAGTTGAGAGGCCGGCCACTCTCCCCAGGCTCATTCCTCCCGGGTCTCTCCTGCTTCCCCTCACCGAGAGGCCTTTTAAAGTGTGTTCCTTTGTTTTGCTGTGATTTCTAAAGGAGCGCCCATGGTTGTGGCTGACGATTTCAACCTCACACAGCAGTTTGTAACACAAACATTCTCTCAGATCTCTTCCTTCTCCTCACAGAATTCAGCAAGGAAGTGGAAACCTGTGATTTACTACTTTGTGGTTTACCTTTGGAAGTGCATTTAGATATCCTTAGCTCTTCATACAAGCCTAGCCAGTACATATTTCAGCAAGGGCAATTTTTTGGTACTTACTCCAAATTCTTTGAGCACTTTTGAACACTTTTTGGGCTAAGTTGTAATTATTGACAATGAATTTACTATCTGTAAACATTAAAAAGACTTTCAGTCCTATTATGGATGGGTTTATAACCTCAAATAAATCCTGGGCTCTAATTAGTCTTAGAGAAGAAAAGGCATTTGTGTGGGTCTCTCAGTCCCAGGTTACAAGGGTCAGAGTTCTGTCAGACCCACAGGATACACTCCATGTCTCAATATGACAAGAGAGACTGATGGGCTCTGGCAGCGGCAGGCAGGCCACACTAACCTTAGTGATAAATTTGCATTGAGAAATCTCTCTGAGGAAAGTTTAAGACAAACCTTCAAAATTGAATTCTCATTCTTGGCAGATTTTTCCTTCCCATTCCAACACAAACACACCTAGGGACACACATACACAGATCCACATCCCATCCTGCATGGTGACTTTACTGTCATCTGAAGGAAGAAAAGTGAAAGGCTGTTTAAACTTCTGATTTAGGGGTGCACTCCCAGAAAGTCTTATTTCCTTGACTCCCCCATCTGCCTACAGGAGCCATCAGTCTCTGCAGGGCTGGTGACTTGTCCTCAGGAGGTCTCTAACTCTTTGGGTTCATACCCTTCTTTAGTAATGTTTCACTGTTAAGGTTTATAGCGGATAACAACTATATCCTCTCATCCTTCTACTTGATAGATATTCAGTCACAACCCCATTTACCTTTTCTTTCTGAGTGGTTAACCAGAATAACATCAACAATCTACGTTTTGTTCTTCTTGATATTATTCTTCACCATATTGTTATTACAGAGTCACTGAAATTATACAGGGAGGCAGGCAGGCAGGGACACACTGACATTACAATTCAGTGGGATGAGTGCTCTATGAAACACTGCAGGAATCCAGAGAAGGAAGTTGAATCTTGAAAGAAGAGCAAGAATTGACCACCTGTAGATATGAGGAAGATTGAGAGGCAGGGCAAGTAGGCTGAGGATGCAAAGGCATGAAGACATGAAAGACTTTGGTGTGTTTGTGGAATTGCAAACAATTAGGGGCAGTTGAAGAATTATGTTTGTTTATGTGTGTGTGGGGGGGGTGATATTTTAGGAAGGAGGTGGCAGAGCTGAATATGGGAAAGTAGGAAGGGATCAGAAAATGAAAGTCTTATTAAGAAATGCTTTTGGCCTGTTGGATATCTGGGATGGCTATCTGGAAGCATTCCTGACACAAAGGCATCAATAGGTCTTATGGGAGGGTTGCTAATTTAAAATTAGAATAGAAGAATCAAATTTATCTCAGTGGACCCTTGCTTAATACTGAGAGGGTATACCCAAATCTCTATAATTCAGTATAGGGGCCCTGGTCTACAAGGGCTTTTGTGGCTCTGATTTCCATCTTTCTAATGCAGGCTCATCTCGTTTCTCAGAACTCCTCTCAGGTCACCTTCCCTGGATAACTGCGCTCTGTTCTCGTACCAAAGGCTCTTTTCCCTTCTGAGTTAGCTCTCCTGAGGTTTCTGCCATCCTGGTCTAGATAGGAAGTGATTGGCATCCATGCCAACAGGTTTAATAATCAAAGAATCTCAGGTCATTAAAAAAATCAGGTGTATTTTTAAGAGTTCAAAAAAGTGAAACAGTCACTCCAAAGAGAGCTACTGTGGCAGTTTCTCCTTCATTCACATTCTCTTAGCAGCCATAACATCCTTGTTCCTGTCTTGCCACCTACCCCCATTTAAAACTCAGGATATGGGGGCGGGGAAGAAGAAGAACTTTTTGGTGAGAGTGAAAATCATTCATGATTCAACTTTCCTGCATGGAGGGAGAACAGTGGACTTTTATGACCTATAGACTCCATCGTCCTTGAGCATCCCTGCTCTTATAGGGGAGTGGTAGGATCAAGATCATCCTCTACAATATCTGTTAAGGATCTCCCAGGAAGACCTGCACCAAGGACATATCAACTTTGTTTTCTCCCAGCTTTCATTTGAGGTTCCAGCATACATTAAGGGAAACAAAAGGCTAGTTCACTCAGGCTGCCCAAGGTGAATTTCAGAGCTCACCCTCAAGCAGCAGGGATGGCAGCAAAATGCTGGAGAAACCTGGGAAGGCAGCAAGATGCTTCTCTCTGGTCCTCTGATCAGTTGTCTCAGTCTTAGGCCTCAAATCCTAATCCTGCTGCTATCTATAACAGAAACCAGACAAGGAACCTAAATGTCCCTTATTAGAAAAGAGTCTATTAAGTTCTAGTTGGATCTCAGCCTCACTCTTTTATTCTGTCTTCCCTGAGTCTCAATTTCTTTTTTTCTTTCTTTCTTTCTTTCTTTCTTTCTTTCTTTCGAGTTGGGATCTAACTCTGTCACTCAGACTACAGTGCATGGCATCATCATGGTTCTCCACAGCCTCAAACTCTTAAGCTCAGGCAATCCTTCCACCACAGCCTCCTGAGTGGCTGGGACTACAGGTGTGCACCACCATATCTGGCTAATATTTTTACTTTTGGTAGATATGAGATCTCACTATGTTCCCCAGGCTGGTCTGAAACTTCTGGGCCCAAGTGATCCTCTTGCCTTGGCCTCCCAAAGTGCTAGGATTACAGACATGAACCACTGTGCACAGCCTCGGTTTCTTATCCTGAATTTACTCTGTGGAAGGGGAAACTCTGTGTGTGACACACACTTATGACTTTTTTCCGAAGAGATTGAATCAAATCCTCTAGGTTAAAATCCCAGCTCCCTGTCACGGCATGCAGAGTCCATTCATTTTACACTATGGACACACTTGCTCCTTCCCGCACATCACCACCTTTCACGCCTCTGGGCCTTTGCTTTATGCTTTTGCCTCAACCTCTATGGGAGGGCTGCACAGGCCTTCTGAATGCAAGGTTCCTCATTCACAAAATGAAGGAAATAATAGTAACCTCACAGGGGGAGACAAATAAACAGATCCTTTCATGATTAGAGGTTTTTAAAACAGGGGATTCTAAGGTGCTTAGAAGCACAGGTGAAGGACACTAAGCCCCACATGGGGGTCCAGAAATCACTTCCTGGACAGATGCCATTTGTCAGTCCCTATTAATGAACTATAAGGTTGTTTCTAAACTCTTACTGATATAAATGGTGCTGCAATGAATGTCTTTACACCTATGTCTTTTGCACATATCTGAATATATCTGTAGGATAAACTCCTAGAAGTAGAATTGCTGAATTAAAGAATGGTTTTTTTTTAGTCCAATAGATAGTGCCAAATTATCCTTCAAAGAGACTGTGCCAATTTGCACTTCCACTAATTATGCATGTGAGAGCTTGTTTCTCCGACCTTGGTCAAGAGTGTGCATCATTATGCTTTTATTTCTTAATGAAACCCACAAAGCCCTCTTGACTCTGTATTCACTGAGGAGTGCTCCCAGTTGGATGCTGATAGCTTTACTATCCTTGTCATCCAGCAGGTCCATTAGTACAAGTTTCCTCAGACCCGGTACCCTATTTGTAATGCTAACCTGTCCATCATCTGTATTCCTTGCTGACTGGTCTGCAGTTAACTCAGAGGAATGCATTCCTGACTATGATTCTCTGTTTTATTATTATTTTCTTTATTTTTTGAGTCAAGGTCTCACTCTGTTACCCAGCTTGGATCATGGCTCAAATGAACCTCGACATTTTGGGCTCAGGTGATCCTTCCACCTCAGCCTCCTGAGTAGCTGGGACTACAGGTGTGCACCACCACACCCAGCTGATTTTTTTTTTTTGGTAGTGACAAGGACTTGCTGTATTGCTCAGGCTGGTCTCAGACTCCTGAGCTCAAGCAATCATCCCACCTCAGCCTCACAAAATTCAGGGATCACAGATGTGAACCTCCATGCCTGGCTAAGCTTCCTTATCAAACACCCATCTTCTGTCCATCAGAGCTCTTATTCCAAGCCAGGTCATTCTAATCCTTCACTCAATTTCTAACATGTGCTACAATTAGCCCATTTTTGGTTTAGTTTATTCCCCCTTATCATTGCACCTGCAAAGATAATTGCTTTCAATGCTTGACATAGTAAGAAATTGCGTAAATGCACACTCCTGACACAGCTAACATCTGGCTGAAGAACTGGTACAATACACTTCAGCCCTTTTCAGTTCAAAGAAGCCAGTCTCCTAACAATGATGTGGGAGGTGACCATTCTTTCATCTCTTAGCAGCAAATAGGCCTCTAGTGTATCACGTTAAGCCATAATAGCCAAGCAAATTAGCACTGGACCTAGAGGTGGCAGAGTAGTGTCGAGATTAAGAAGAATCCTGGTTCAAGAGTCAACAGAATTGGGTCTAAACATTGCTTTTACAATTTACCAGCTGTGTAGTCTGGAGCAAGATGCATTGTCTCTGAACTTCTACTTCCTCATCTGTAACACATAGAAATGATAGTGTTTGCTTTACAGAATTGCTAGAAAGATTAAACAGGATGATGCAACTAGCACATCTAATACATAAGAAGCAATAAATTGTTATTATGACTATAATTCACTCAATCTAAAATGATACTGATTGTGGGTTGCACCAATAAAGAAAGCACTCAGGGGAAAGACGCATGGCTAAGTAACCACGCAATGCCTTTTTCTAATTAAAAATAAGAATTTCAAAAAATCACAAATCACTCTACATATGCATAAGCAGCAAGATATAAATGAAATAAATTGAATAACACTTTTACCTTCAAGATCCGACTTTTCTGAATCACTTTTCATGTCCATGTTTTCCCATTCCCATTATTGTCTTCTTTCCTATGAAGAGCACTGGAAGTGCAGCATTTCTTTTAAAAAGTCATTAGAAAAGGAAAATGCTGTGTCGTCAGACTTTTAAGCTAGCTTTACAATTATCTGGAACTAGCTTACTTTTGACTTCTATTTTGGGAATGCTGCTAAACACATCTAGTTCACCACCCATCCCCACCATTCACCCCACAATTAAAGTTGTTTCACTATTGTCTAGAAATTTCTTCCAAGCTGCTCACAGCATTCTGTAAAATTTGATGCTGGCATTTTAATGTTCATGCATATGTAAGCTATAAAAGCTATGACAAGACAATAATTATAAGGTGCATCACAATTTCAGAGATATTAAAACATAGTATTTTTTAATGTTTTAGAATTAACAAAAATACAAAATACACCTTGAATGCTTAGCAAACAAATTTGAAAATGTCTAGGAAATAAAAATTATGTGTGGTCCTACATACATAACCAGAGACCAAAGGTGGATATCTTTTAAGATGAATTGGAAGTTCTCAAAAATCTGAAGTGAACTTAAAAGCTATTTAGTTTGACAGGAAACCATTTCTTGAGATGCTTCTATACTTCTGTCATATGGCCACACAGCCATGCTTGATTTTTTGTGAGACTACAGCTTTCATTACCTCCCAAGACAGCCCACTCTATCTTTGGGTAGCTCTAGAAACTGGAAAGTTCTTCCTTACATATAATGAGTAAAATGATTTTGTTACAGCTTCTATTTACTGTACCCCCTAGAGTCACACGGAACAAATTGAATTCCTGGTCTTCTTGATAGCCTTTCACATATTTAAAGATACTACTTGGCTCATGCCTGAGGTACACTCTTTTTTCTTCAAATGTTTTTTTCCCCCTCAAGGCTTTTAAAATTTTTAATTTAATTTTAGAGTTGTGGGGTACAAGTGAGGGTTTGCTACATAAGTAGGTTACCTGCAGGCGAAATCTGGGTTTTTAGCTGGCTCTCTCTCCCTGATAGTGGACCAGGTACCCAGTGTGTTACCATGTGCTCCCTTCTTTCCCTAGCAGTGTCCAGCGTCTGCCGATCCCACTCTTGTGCTTCTTCCCAGAGTGGAACTCCTTCTCCATCCTGGATTTCTGAGCACATCTCTAGGTGTTCTGTGTTTGGATTAAAGTGTGGCACTCACGACTGACTTCAGTTCTTCAGAAGAGTGTGTCCAGGGAGAATAAGGCAGGAAGGCAGGGTTTTATTTTTATTTTTTACAATTAAGCAATTGTACTTGTGACAGGATGTCAAAAGTGATAGTCCAAGATACAATAGAAATTCTGAATGTGGGCATCATGTGCAGAATTTACAAAGGAAATTCTTGAAATTGCAAATAATTTATAAAGGAAATTCTTTGGCTTTTGTACTCTGAAATCACATCAAAGAGATTTAAAAAATGGGGATGGCAGGGTATGTAGAGGAGAGAGGATTTGTGAAGAGATTTATTTGTTATCATTCTCCCTTTCAGTGGGAAGTTGTGGGAAGCTTACTACCTTCTTCTCAAGCCTAGTGAGGGAGATGCTCATGGAGTCACCCAGATAGGTTTGAAATGTGTCCCCCACAGCTAGGAGATACAGTGAATTGGACCTGACTTAGGCCTGAGAAAGCTAAAGTCTGTTATGGCTGTAGGATAGAAAAGCCTGTTTTTTGGAATCAGTCTGCACAGTAGAAGGTCCATGTGTGTATGCATTTCAGTGGTCCATGAAAAATAGAGAGCTTGCTGAGTGTAGTGGGGGCACATCTGTGGTCCCAGGTACTCTGAAGGCTGAGATGGTAGCATCACTTAAGCCCAGGAGCTCTGGGCTGTGGTACACTATGTTCAAGGTGTCCAAACTAACCTTGGCATAAACTCCTGCTGATTAGTTGTGGGTAGCAATTGTGAACATCCACTGCACTCCAGCCTGAGCAACTGTCTCTTTATACAAATAAAAAATAAAATAAAATAAGAGAGAACTGGCATAGAGTTGTCTTGCCTCCAGGAGAGGCAGACAAAAGCACCAAAATCTGGCGTCGCTTGTGGATTGTTAGGGACTGAGGAAAGAGGGGCAACAGCTGGAGAAAAGATGTATCTGCCTTGAGTGCAGTACCTAGAAGGGCAGTTCCCAGAAATAAACATCTCTAAAAGTTCACCAAAGTGAAGAAAGAGTTGGAGTTCAGGGAGTAAGAACCTTTTTTTTTTTTGATCAGGGTCTCCCTCTGCAAATACGAACTTTCAGTTCCCTTACCTATCCTCTCTCTTTCCCTTGTCTCCTACTTTGAGCTAGGTGAGAAGCAAAGGAAACAGATCCTAATGAGAGGAGGAGGAGATGTGGAGAGAAAGAAAGAGGCAGGAAAGGAGGATGAAGGGGAGGGAGAAGGGGGAGAGAGGAGAGAGAGAAAGAGAGAGATAGAGAGAGAGAAAGAGAGAGAGAGAGTGTATGTCAGTCAAGTTCCTTCCCCAAGTCAAGACCTCAACTGTATAAGTAAGAAGACTTACTCTGAGTAATGATCGAAGGTCTGATTAACATCTAGAACTGGCATTCTAATTTATAAATTGAAACTATGCTTGTGGCCTTAAGTCATTATAGGACTCTCCATTACCAATAGAAGTGGATAAATCATGGATCTTTGCAAATTTTAATATACACATGAGTCACCCAGGGCTGTTCTGCAAATGCAGACTGTGATTCAGTGGGTCTGGGAGGGCCTGAGATTCTACATTTCTGATAAACTCCAAGTGGTGCCAATATTGATGACTCTTGGGCTATACTTTGAGTAACAAGGTGCTATGAGCAGGGGAAGATCACTCCCACTGAATACATTTTAAATGCATTTTGAAAGTTTAAAAAATAAATGTAGGTCATGCTATGAATTATGTTTTCAACATAAAAGTCACCCACTTTAACTTTTTTAAACATAGAATTCTTAATGAATATAGTCTTTATTTGAAAAAATACTACTATATTTTTTAAAATTTCAAGTCTACTTTCAATTGCCACCCTCCACCTACTCCCTTAGTGGGTTCTAGACATAATCACTATTTAACAATTTGATAAAGAAAAAGAAATTTAGAAAAGAAAAAAAAAAGAAGAAGAAGAAGAAAAGGAAAAATAAAGAAAGAAAAACAAGAATAAAAGATTTTAAAAAGCCAAACCAAACAATGGCATGCAGTCTTCCAGACCTTTTATTTTATAAAAGAACTTTCTAAGCAAATTATTACATTGATCTGAATTCTATTTCAGAGAACAGAATTCCCTCTAACTGGATTCGGTGGGGTGGGGTGTATTACACAATATCTAATAGCTTGCAGAATGGTTGGGAAGGACAAGCAAACAGACTCTAGTTTGAGTTTTCAGCAGTCTCCCAATACCAGTTCCCCACGGGAGTTGCTGCCTCTTTTTAACATAAAAAAAATCGCCAGCCTAGGATCACACAGCCACCGCCATGATTGAGAAAGTCAGGAAAGAAAAGATGCTGCTACTTCTGGAGTACCAGGACTGTACCTGTCTGCTGTGATCCAAGGAACAAATGCCCAGGGTCCTGGCTCTAGCACTGCTGGATGAATCCTATTGCTGATGCGGAAAACCCCAAAGCTTCTTCAGCCAGGTTTTCAGAAGCAACATATGCTGCAGAAGTACAGTCTCCATTCACTTTCACCTTTCATGTGTTGCACAAGGACTTGCAAGTGGCCAGACCTAAGTCACCCCAACTTCTGGCTGCAAGGGAGTTCAGTACCTCTTAGCTTTCTAGGCTTTGCAGTTCAGAAAGGCACTGAAGAAGGTAATGAGTGCATGTTGACCATCACCTCCAGAGACAATAAGAGGTGAATCCTAGAATCCTATTTCTGGAAAGGACCTAGGGATTAAGTCCAACCTGTTAACTTTGGAGAGAAAAAAATTGAGACCCAGAGAGATTAAATGACTTTTCAGTGATGGGGTAGAAATATAACTCAGATTTCTTCCATGGAGTTCAGTGTAGCCTAAGGAGATATCTGCTTTTCTGGGCAGGTGAGTGATATTGTCCAGCTTCATTGAGCTTACTGCCTTTAAACCCACAGATTGTTTTCATCTAAAGCATACCTCAGTGGGGCGCAGTGGCTCATGCCTGTAATCCTAGCACTTTGGGAGGCCGAGGCAAGATGATTACAAGCTCAAAAGTTTGAGATCAGCCTGAGCAACATAGAAAAACCTGGTATCTACAAAAAGTCAAAAAAATTAGCTGGGCACAGTGGTGCATGCTTGTAGTTCCAGCTACTCAGGAGGCTGAGGCACGAGGATTACTTGAGTCCAGGAATTTGAGGCTATGGTGAACCATGATTGTGCCACTGCACTCCAACCTGGGCGACAGAGTGAGATCTTGACTCAATAAATAAATAGATAAAAATAAAGCACACCTGTTTGCTCCCCAACGTATATTTATGCAGTTTATTTTGAGAACCATAAGGCAGAACCTTATATGTATCTCTTTTGAATTATGTCCTTGTTAATTTAATAAGACAATTTTGGATCCCAATGCTGTCCTTCCCAGTTTGTAACACAAGCAAACTAGGCAGGCATGTCTTTGTGCTCTAATCAAAATTACTTTTAAAAAAAGTTGAATAAAACAGATAAAAGAAATTTGGATGGGGAGCTATCTCACTAGAAATCTGTTTCTTGATTGCTAGTGATTCGTGTCACACCCTTTTGGTATTCATTCTTTAACCAATTACCAACCCACTTAACTGTTCTAGTATGTAGGTTATAATTTTCTCCCTTATGCACAAGACATCTGTCCAAAAGCCAGGGGAGTACCCAGTGTGTAAGCATTTTTCTTTTCTTTTCTTTTTTTTTTTGAGTTGGAGTCTCACTCTGTCTCCCAGACTGGAGTGCAGTGGCCGCTCCTGGCCACTGCAGCCTTGACCTGCTGGGCTCCGGCAATCCTTCCGCCTCAGCCTTCCAAGTAGCTGGAATTACAGGGGCGCGCTACCACACCTGGCTGATTTTTTGATTTATTGTAGAGATGAGGTCTCACCAAGTTGCCCAGGCTGGTCTCGAACCCGCAGGCTCAGGCAATCCACTCACCTCAGCCTCCCAAGTTGTGGGATTACAGGCTGAGCCACCGTTTTCTAATCAGCCTGTTTAGTTGACCTGTCAACAAACGAGCAGACTATCAGGGCAAGACCACTCTTGGCAAGCTCATGCTGACACCTAGTGGACACTGCTTGTTTTCATGAGCATTTACAAGCCATTCCTGCAGACATGTGCTCTGGAATATCATTTCAGATCGGGGGAAGCCTTCCTGGTTTGATAGTCTGAAGGCGTAGAAGCAGGTGTGGCTTGCCCACCTGGGGCCCCTGTTGCCCCAGTAGAGAGTCTGAGATCTTCTGTGAAAGACATGTGGAAGCATGAAGCCTGTGAGGGACACATAGGAGCCCCTTCCCCTGACAGGTGTTGGGGCCCCCATAAGAGCTAATGTGGGCAAGGTGACTGAACATATGTTCCAGGACAGCTTGTGATGTCTTAAACAAATTCTCCTTTCTCCATAGACATGGCAGGCCCGTTTAATATAACAATCTCATGTATCTTAGCCCTCATTTCCCTGTGCCTTTGCCTTCTTGCTCTCTGTCTCCCTACCACCCCCTCTAGGCCCCAGCCCTTATTTCTTTCTCCTTTGAGAAAGACCCACCTGAAATGCCAACTTCTCTGGGAATTTTTTCCTGCTTCCCCCAGCCAAAATGAATTACGTCTAAGCCCCCAAAGCATTTTGTTTGTACTGTCAATTGCACACATAGTTTGAGACATCTGAGAGGAAAAAGAGGAGTGTATTTGGTGGTAAGGAGGGTGCAAGGGATGACATTTTGAAGAATTTGGAAATAATCTGTGGACTGACCAAAAGTTTATAGGATTCCTGTTTTTTCTGGTTTAAAAGTACTTTAGGGAATATTGGAGCCAGCATTATGAGCTTTGTCTTTTTTGGATATGGTTACTGTCGTTCAGAGAGCTCGACTGACTTGGCCAAGATATATTCATACATGACAGAACCAAAAGAGAAGTGTAGGACCTGTGTCTACAAGTCCAGAGCTCCTCTCACTATAACACACTTGACTAAGTGCAGGCAACAAAAGAGCTCCAAGGTCAGGACACTGAGAAAGGAGACCTATGGCCATTCCCTGCATTTTGTTTGTCTGGGAAAGAATGGAGGAAGAGGGTTTGTTCAAAGTGTAACCTGCAAACCCTGACGTAGAACAGGGAACATCTGTGTTTCCTTTACCCTACTCATCTGACCCTCTGTTTACCAGTTTCTTCTTGAGTCAAAAAAGGAACTGAGAGTATGACCCAACTATCACCAATAAGTTTCTGCCCCACCACTTCTCAGAAGGACAGGCATGCAATGTGATGAATTTGCAAATACTGGATTGTGGGCGAGGGTGGTTGGGAGTAAGGCAGAGAGAATTATTTGATCAGTTGACCAAGTTGCCCCTACACAGTGAGAGGGCTTCAGCTACCAGTCAGGCATCTTTGGTCCCAGGGCAGGCATCTTTGGTCCCAGGGTTCTGTGGAGCCGAAGTTATTTCCTCAGATTCTTGACAATACATGTTAGGGAAGAAGGACACATCTTTACAAAAGATACAGGCCTCAGAATTAATTAGTGGACTTAGGCATGTGGTTGTGGCAGGGTAGATGGTTAAGATCTACCCTGCCACCCAGGCATGGTGGTTCCTGCTTATAATCCCAGCACTTTGGGAGGCAAAGGCAAGAGGAATGCCTGATTCCAGGGTTTCAAGACCAGCCTGGACAACTTGGTGAGACCTCATCTCTACAATAAATCAAAAAAATTATCTGGGTATGGTGGTGCATGCCTGTGATTCCAGCTACTTGGAAGACTGAGGTGGAAGGATCGTCTGAGCCCATTAGGTTGAGGCTGCGGTAGCCGTGATTGTGCCACTGCACTGCTGCCTGGACAACAGAGTGAGACTCTGACCCCCCCCCAAAAAAAATCCACTTTTTTTCCTAATTCTCATGGTCGTTGAGTTCCTGAGCTGGTTCCTCAGTGATTTATCTCTGCTCAACCATGATTTATTTCTCACCACAGTCACCCACAGCTGTTTCTCCAGGCCACTTCCTCACCATGACTCCAGCCTCTACTGCCCTGCGTCCCCTCTGAACTGTCTCTGGTGCAGGGGCTCAGGTTGGAATTTCCTTCTCTCACTAATAAGATACGTTGATAAGTTCATTCTTATTACAACTCTGCCATGTGGCTACATGTACTCTTATTTTGTAGATAAAAGACCTGAGATATCAAGTAAATTTCTAAGAGCACATGGACACATACTGGTCAGTATCATGACCAGATGCAGCTAAGGATTCATGCCTAAGTGTTCTCTGGCTTCAGATTGTGCCCCCTTTTTTTTTTGAGTTGGAGTCTCACTCTGTCACCCAGACTGGAGTGCAGTGACCGCTCCCGGCCACTGCATCCTCGACCTGCTGGGCTCCGGCGATCCTTCCGCTTCAGCCTTCTAAGTAGCTGGAACTACAGGCGCACGCTACCACACCGGCTATTTTTTTTTTTTTTGATTTATTGTAGAGATGAGGTCTCGCCAAGTTGCCCAGGCGGGTCTCGAACCCGTGAGCTCAGGCAATCCACTCGCCTCAGCCTCCCAAAGCATGGGATTAGAGGCTGAGCCACCAAGCCCGGCTAGATTGTGCCCTTTTAAGACAGTGCCAAATCTGAACTCATCACTTCCTAGGTGCCTATCTGGTAAAGAACTATGTTATTACCCACCCATTTATATTTTGTCCAACATCATTATGTGGAGGCCTCAACACACATTTCATATGTTTCTTCATTACTGTCCTAGCACTGAAGTCCCATTAAGAACATAATTGTAAAAATCATCAAACATCTACTGATAACTCATTTGGGTGCAGGAGGGCACTGGCAACATGCTGGAAATAGAAAGAGGAACCTGTCTTTGGACCATGATGGAGAGGGGATGGGACAAAAGAGGGGAAGTTTCTCTGTCATTGCTCAACAGAGATATGCACTTGCAGTAAATACTTTATAGATGATAATTATACATTTTGCATGTGACTGTGTTCTAGAGGACCCGAATTTCTGAGAAACAACCAAAGAGGGAGAAGTCTGAGTAATGATCAGGCATGTGACATAAAGTGGGTACCTTTTCAAAAATGAAGCCATCACACACTTGATCATCTCTTAGCAATTATAAGAAATTTTTGCTTAATCCATATTCATCCACATTGCAGGTTTAGTGGTGATAAAATGAAAAAAATGTGACTGTGTGTGTGTGTGTGTGTGTGTGTGTCTACCAATCCTAAGACAGACAGCCTCTTCTCTTACCCTTGACAGGAAGCAACCCATTTCCCTCTCTTAAGATAACATTTTCTTCCTGGGGCCTAATATTCTGCTTTTTTTTTCATGCTGCCATATTCATTTGTTCCCGTTTAAAGGCGGTCTGAAAATTACATCTTACAAAAAGGCAAATAGTGCCACCTAACAGGTAAGAGCCCCAGTACAGAAACTCTTAAATTCACTTCAGTCCTGAAATGATAAATTCTCAAGGTGATGGATACTTTTTATGCATATAACAAAACACCACCTGTACTCACAACAATGTACAAATATAATATATCAGTTTTTTTAAAGATGCAGGAATATTGAAAACAGGGAAGTTAATTTTGCTCATGATGTCCCTTTATATCAGAATCTGGATATAACCAGTACTTCCCTTCTTCCTCATTTTTTTCTAAAAGCCATAGAATTCTTTAGGGAAAAATAAATGACTAGATTGGAGGACACAGCTGCCATGATTTGACAAGAACAGGTGTAAATATCTTACTTGCTCATACCATTTTTCTTAAAAAACTAAATAAAGTTAAGAAATCAAACTTCTGTAGCTTTTATTAACTCCAAATATCATAAGAGTTTGTGATTTGGTCATAAAATTAATTAAAAAGTTGAGATCCACATTGACTTCTGGATCTTTTCAATATAGAAAGCAAAAGGGGGAAAGGACCAGCAGAGCTGTATTTTGCTCCAATTTCAAAAACAAACAAATATCAAAATAGTTCTTCTTCCCAAATCATACAAGCACATTTTTTTCTAAGTTCGTTTTGTGACCTTGAACGTTAAACCACTATGAGCCTCAATTTGCTCATTTGTGAAATGGGAGAATCATACTAAACTGAATACATTTTAAGTTTCTTCCAGTTCAGGCACCTTGACAGTGCTACTCCACGCTTCCCCTTCAGTGCCTTTGACTGGTTTAGCTCTGATTTGTCACAGATCATTTAGAATTAGCAGTGATTAATTTCTGATGAAGATCGGGTTAACTAAAATAGTTATAGATGTAAATGGGTTATGGTCATTTTGGTTCAAACTCTTTTGGACAAAAGGCCTGCCTGGGACATTTTTGTCTTCCTACTTCGCCAATAAAAACAGCCATAGAGCAAGCCAGAAATCATGAATATTGCCAATAAGTTTGGTCCAGAAATCCACAAGAAATTCTTTTTTTTTTTTAACTGATTTTTCTTAACTACTCCTGTGACAGGTTAGTTACCTTCATCTTATATAAAGTCACTGAGGTCACCGTTCAACCAGCATGACCTGCCTGAAAGCCCCCAGAGTATGCCGTTTTTCCTCATTTAATGCACCCTTGGTCATGATGGAAGACACCATCTATATACTTACAGGGGGATTTTCAAAAGGACACTAGCAGGCATCAGGCAGCAAGAATTAAATGATTTGTTAGGTTTTCTGTAAATCTTGAATCATTAAACGGTAATGATACCCCTAGTTTGCTTCCCTCAGCAGGATGGCGAGTGAGCACTAAAGAGTTTAACCCTCGACCCTTCATACTAAAGCATGAAGACACCCTTTGAATGATGCTCACTGGTCCTTTTACCAGAAGACTCTATTTTATGTACATAGTTCCTGGGATCCCAGGACCATATAAATAAGTCCAAAGAGACCTGAGAAACCCATGTGGTTAGGGCAAGGCTAAGTTATAAGGCTTAAAGAATATATACATTTATTTTTTCTCTCTCTCATTACACTTTCCAAGGAAGGAGTGTAGATTGATAGGGAAGTTCTGTTCCATGCTGTCTGTTGTGAACCTGGTTTCCTTCCACCTTATTGCTCCTCCATCTCTAGCACAGGAGTCCATAAACTATGGCTGGCCAAATCCAGCATTCTGCTCTTTTTTTTTTTTTTTTGAGTTGGAGTCTCACTCTGTTGTCCAGGCAGGAGTGCAGTGGCACACTCATGGCCACCCCAGCGTCGACCTGCTGGACTCTCGCGATACTGCCGCCTCAGCTTTCCAAGTAGCTGGAACTACAGGCATGTGCTACCATGCCTGGATAATTTTTGATTTATTGTATAGATGAGGTCTTGCCAAGTTGCCCAGGTTGGTCTCGAGCCCGCGGGCTCAGGCAATTCACTTGCTCCAGCCTCCCAAAGTGCTGGGATTATAGGCTGAGCCATTGGGCCCGGCCTGCTATTTTTAGATAAGTTTTATTGGAACTCAGCCATGCCCAGTTGTTGCCTATTATAGCTACTTTCATGCTACAACAGCTGGGTTTAGTAATTGCAACAGAGATCCTGTGTTTCACAAAGCTGAAAATATTTTCTATATAACTCTTACCAAATAAACTCTGCTTTCCCCTGCCCTAGCATGACTGAAGTTGGGTCTCAGCTACATTCCTATTTAGCATTCAGGAAGAAACAAAAGGAAGTCATTGAGAAATCAATGACTTAAAAACTCAACTCCAGAAATTGACACATCACTTCTCAAAGTCTATTGGCAAGAACTTAGTCTCATGGTGAAGTATAACTGTAAGGGAAATTAGGAAATATCTAACCAGGAAACCAAGCACCTAGGAAGGAGAGAAACTTTTACTATTGTACCTGATATAATGTATACATCTCATAATGGGATCATTTGTTAACTTCTTTAATCAGCTTCTTTTCATCTGGGTCAACTTTCACCATCCTTTCCATGTTCAGTTAGAAGTCTTTGATCCCTCTTGTTTAGGGCAACTGTTCCTTCTAAGAGCTTCTTTAGCCCCAGCACATCTCTGTGGTAGTCCCTGTACCTCTTTATTACCATTGATAACAGAATTTCCTGCTTAGCTCTACATGTAGAAAACCCTTCAGACATACCTGCTGAATAAAGGAGTGATCATTGTGAAGTACCACTAGCATTTACCATCTAACAGATAAACACACTGAAACTCAATGAGGATAAGTTATTTACCAGCATCACTTGGCTACTTAGGGGTTGAACTGGGACCCCAACCCTGACTCTTGGCCTAAAAACTCATGATCTTTAAGTCAACCTTGCCATTCTTGGCATTTTGGACTGGATAGTTCTTTGTTGTGGGGGGCTGTCCTGTTTATCGTAGGATGCTTAGTACCATCTCTGGCCTCTACCCACTAGTTGTCAGTAATACCCCTCCCCAGTTGTGACAAATGTCTTCAGACATTGCCAAATGTCCTCTGTGGAACAAAATTACTGCTGTTTGACAATCACTGGGCTAAGTTTGCTTAAAATTCCAGAATCCATGATTCCTCTGCTTCAGCTTGGTGGTGACCTTGGACCGTGACTCTCTTCTTCGCCCAGGTCACAAGCTCCTTCTCTGCTAAGATCATTAATACAACCTTTAGATAGCAGCCTTTCCTTTCTTGGAATTCCTACCTTGTGCTCTTTTTATCACTTTTCTGGTGCTTCATATTAAATCTAGTATTTCATTACCTTTTACCTAATAGTAGACTCTGAGTACTTAAGAACATCTTCTCCATCTATCTCCACCTATGGGTAACAGAAGGTGACCCTCAGTAGGACATCGGTCAGTGTTTGTTGAGTTGAATTGCAGCCATCTGAACAAGACAGGGGCCAAATACTAGGAGGAAAGTATGGAGGAGAAATTGTGAGCTGGGTTTCCTGCTGATATAATCCCATTAGGACCATTTATTTTGTGCAGGATTTCCCAAATCTAGGGCTCTATCTGCTATCTCCGGGCTAAACTTCTTTCATTCTTTTGTTGTTGTGAATAAGCAATAATTTCAGGGCACATCTGGTCAAAGGGTGCATTTATTTCCTATGAAATGCATTGCCAAGTGATATCCAGATATTGCTGTACTGTCCTTAGTCTTCTGCTTGCTGGTGGGACTTTTCAATCATTTGAGCAACCCTGAGCCCAGAACTGGGGGTATTCATGTTGCAATTGGGTACAGATGACAGAAGGCTCAGTTCCAAGTGTGCGTGACCTCGGGAAATGATTGCATCTCTCTGAGCCTCCATTCAGTTACTCAACCAATACTTATTCATTATCTACTTTGTGCCATGCACTACTAGAGATGTAGCAGTGAGTGAAACAGACCACACTCTGAATCTCTTATGGAATGGAGAGTAAGTGGGATTGGGGAAACAGATGATAAATTAAATAAGTAAAACATATAGTAGGTGACATGGTAATAAAAGTTGACCAAAAGGAATTAAAAATAGATACTTGATGCCTGTTGTGAAGATTAAGTGATCTCATGTATGTCACATGTCTAGAACAGCATTGGCACAAAGGTACTTCATAAAGGTTAGTAGAATCCCTCTCTTTCAGTGATTGTTTCACTCATAAAGTGAAAATAAAAATTTTGTTCCTATTTGAAGGTAGGGGGCTACATTTAAGTAATTTTGAGATTAATTTACATTATGTGACACTGTGGTTTTTAATATTTGTAAAGCCCTCTCATCCACTTTTTCTTCTATAAGTTATCACATTTTGAGTGGAAGACGAGCAATTCTAAAAGACCTCCCTAAGGAAGCAGAAAGAACCATTGTTTTCAGGCACCTGGTCCAAGCAGAAAGTAGATTGCCTGCTCTCAACAAAACCACTGACTGAAGCAGTGGGAAAAATGATGGTAGTTACTTCATTTCTGGGGGCATGGCTGTTGGTTTTCAGCATCCATTCCTGCTGTGGAAAGTAATCATATTCTGTTAGTCACCAGAGAGCCGAATTAAGAGAAGCTAAGCACAGTAACTTTGAAGTCAGTCATATCTCCTGATTATAGTCCTGTCTCTCAGTTCTTCATAGTGAGTCATAGAGCAAAGAACTAACTTCTCTGAGTTCTCTCATAGGGATGCTGAAAGGATTCTAAAAAATTAGGCAAATAAAGCAAGTGAACCTAGCTATGTTTCCTGGCAAACGCCCAGGATATACTCCTACCATTCTGTCTACCTCTGGGATTGGGCAGATACTCAAAGCCAAAGTGTTCTTTCTAAAGGCATAATGACAGCATCTCATCCCATTGTCTTGATGGTAGAGTCATGTCTCCTAAGAGACCGTTAGGAGGATCTAAAAGAACATGTTTAATGTGTACAAGAGAGTTTTACTCTGAGAATAAATGCAGGAGTGGAGCCAAAACTGTAAACAGGTACTCTCAAAGGGTAACACTGTAGATACAAAATGAAGTGGATAATAATGGCTGCTTTACTAGACCAAGAGACTATGAGAAGGATTAAATTATCATGATTGATGGAAATACATTTAGATTTGTTTTCAATTTTTTAATCTCTTTGAGAGTGCCACAAACTTTCTAATATTTGAAAATATGCTACACATAAAAAAAATTTGAAAACCACTGCAAGATACAAGAGTTAAACACAGAGAAGAAGATAGTTTGAATCTTGTACCTTTTCTAGTAGAGAGTGATACCAGAATGTGTGTTGAGAACTGTGCCAAGATTAATCTGAGCTCTGAAGAAGTTCTAGGATAAATTAGTGATGTCTGCCACCGCGCCAGGAATGGAGAGTGGAGACGCACTTGACAGCTTTTGCTCTCCCTAGATTTACATGGTGTTTTGAAAGCTGCTCGAAAAAGAGACTAAATCATTACTGTGCCTCCTGCAATCGATCCCCTCATGGGAATAGCTCAACATCTGTTCTCAAAATGAACCAATATTCCACAACTATGTTTACAGTTTGACACACCACTATAGTTCAGTTTATACATAAGTACTTATAAATTGAGTTCTGTGCAATTTCATTGCGAATTAAGAAATATTGGCGGTTAAACTGATATAGATCAGCAGGAGACCAGATACAAAATCTCCTTTGATCTTTGCTTTAAAAAAAAATGTCTTTACAAAAAAATATTTGCCAGAATCTCATAGTAAACATTCATCTGTTGAAATGCCTTTGATTTGAAGATTTTCATTGGAAACTGGGGTTCTCTAACTTATTATTATGTTTTACAAATTTAGCATAAAGTTTTCTTAGCATTCTTCATTAAAGTTCTTCCCCATAGCCGGGCTCGGTGGCTCAGCCTGTAATCTCGCGCTTTGGGAGGCTGAGGTGAGTGGATTGCCTGAGCCTGCGGGTTCGAGACCTGCCTGGGCAACTTGGCGAGACCTCATCTCTACAATAAATAAAAAAAAATAGCCGGGCGTGGTAGCGCGTGCCTGTGGTTCCAGCTACTTGGAAGGCTGAGGCGGAAGGATCACCAGAGCCCAGCAGGTCAAGGCTGCGGTGGCCGGGAGTGGCCACTGCCCTCCAGTCTGGATGACAGAGTAAGACTCCAACTCAAAAAAAGAAAAAAGTTCTTCCCCATAAATCCTTGTAATATGGTGCATATATTTTTATCTTCTTCATGTTTTTATGAGGTAGGAAAGTTATAGGGGAAAATATCACTTTTTAAAATGTTATTTTAAAAGTTTTGCCATTTGATAATTTATTATTAATGAAATTACAATTTTAAAAAGCTATAAATGCAGCTTAGAATAGTAAAAAGTGAATTATCAACACCCAAGGCTCAGAGAAAAGAATATACTGGAAATTGCAGGCTATTGTGCAGTTTGTTACTGGTCTTTCTTATTAGATTTGTTTAGTGTCATTATGGTTCTCATATTTTTCCCTGGCTCCAGAACAATGGAGTTCAGAGGTCAATACCTATACTCCACACGAGTGAACTTTGAAAAGTCCTTTGACATCATAATATGCACGGGCAACAGGCAGCCACACTGCAGATTCAGGAAGAGAAATCAGAACAGTGAACCTGGCATGAGCTCTTGTGGGCTATCATGCAGGAGGTTTTTTTGAAAATAGCCAACGGCTTTGTAAGACCTCTCAAGTGACAATGGGGTAGTTTAATCTTCATAGAAGAATATCTAAATTTTGTTAATCTGTCAGAAAAAAAAAAAACTTCCCAGACTTGCTGATTTTCCCAACCAATAATTTGATTGTTCCAAGTGGAGTATTTGAAAACTTCTGAAGATTTTGTGTGTTTATAGACTGTGTATTTCAACATAGGATGGAAGTTTATAATTCTCAATAAACTTTTTGTAGGTAACCATGAAAACCTAGTATCTCATCTTTACTTGAAACAAGGAGTTCTCTATCATTTAAAAATCATCCAGCTATGTGCTTTTTCTATTTTATATATCAATTGTCTCAAAACCAAAATGGCTTTGTCAAGGTAACTTTTCTCAATAGGCCTATAGTAGGCATGTGCTTGTAAAAAATGGTAGTATTCCCGTATTTTAATTTCCCTACCCGGGGGTTCTCCCACATCTCAACTTTATATCTCCCCCTCCTCCATCCTTGAGCTCACTATTCCCAATAATATCTTCATCTACATATGACCTGTCCAATACATAATGCATGAGCAAGCACAGCACCCTGGCATAGAGTAGACAATAAGCATTTGTTGAGAAAAGGAATACTTAAATGCGATATAGGCAGTTAATATTATTCAGGATATTAAATTTGTATCTATAACTTATAATTGAGTAAATTTACCTTTTTCTGGATTGTAGATATACACTGGGATATTCAATACAAAATCGATTCAGATGGCCAGTTTGGACTCTGAGTATACTAGTTATGTGTTCATTTTACTCTGAGATTTTTTTTTCTTCTATCTTTTATATTCTCTAGGATAGTGCTTCTTGGAGTGTGGTCTCTGGACCAGCAGCATCAGCAGCATCAGCAGCATCCAGGAACTTGTTAGGAATGCAAAATCCTGGGCCTTGCCTCAGACCTCCTGATTCAGAAACCTCAGGAGGAGGGCAAAGCAATCTGTGTTGTAACAAGCCCTCAAGGCAAGGAGGGCATTGTAGGTGGGCTACTTGTGTGTCACACAGGACCTTTACTTAGTAAGAGCTTGTGCTTAGTTTAATGTTTCTGCATCACCATCTTAGAATTCTTAATAATTTTTAACAAGGGTCCCGGATTTTCATTTTGCCTTGCGCCCTGCCAAATTATAGCCAATCCTGCTTCCAGGTGATGCCCATGAATGCTCACTTAGAGAACTTCTGTCTTCAAGTAATACTAAGATGTCCTCCGGGCTCTGGTCAGTTGGTCATTTGATCATAAATTAAACCTATTCAAATTATGCAGATTTTTCTAAGGAAATTGGTCCTGAGAGAAGGTAATGCTAAGATGTGTTAATATTTCTCTTAACTCAATAAGCCAGTTTTTAGACAAACCTTTGACCCTATCCTGGCTTTTCATAGAAATTGCCTGAGAGTTGCAGCCAGAAGTAGAGTGCACCTGACTTTTCACATCTTTCCTGGATTTTTTTTCCTTCTGGTTACCCAAAAAACATTCTTATGAAAATTTTTTTTGTGCCAGTAAGGTGCCACCAAACAGTTAACTAGCTTTGTGTCTGCAAGGAATTCCCCAGGTCTCTAAGTCTATGGGTGTCTTAAGAAAACCTCTCTGTATGCGTGTTGGTTCACAGATATTGTGTTAAATAACTTGTAATCACAACAAGTGAATCAATCAGGCCCCAATAGAAACAGATATTTCAAAATGAGATAATTCATGAAGCATTTCCGTACAAAGGGATTAATTCTAAAAGTGTGAGCATGATATTGGGGACCATTGGGGTTTGTGCAAGAATCCAGTGCTACAGCAGCTGAGATGTCACCACTTCTAGACCCAAAGGAACAGAGGAGAGAAGTTTCCAGAACCTGAAAGAAGAGAGAATCACATAGAGGTGCCTTAAGAGGAATAGTAACTTTCTGTTGAGGGGCACGGCCAGTCTGAGGTGAATTTACAGGAAAGGAACCAGGGGAATAAAAGTGCTGACCTTACTTTCCTCCCTACTTCCATCTCCTGCCATTAGCTCAACTCTACTAGAAGCCTGAGGATGCAGAGCACCCTGATGACACTTGTATAAATCGGCCTGTGGGGAAGAAAGCAAGGAGATAAAAGTGGAGAAGGTTCTAGAAGGACAAGTAAACAATATCTGGCACTGTTTACTCAATTTGCCTCTTGACCTATACTCTTGTCTTTGTCCAGGTAAAAAGTTTGTGTCCCCAACACAAGGAAGATGTGAAGTCACTTCAGGTCTTGTGTCATTGTGAGATAATGTCAGTTTGGTTGTACATGAGCTACTATGAGTGATGTCTCTTTTTTGTAAGGTAGAAGGAAGGCAGGGGTAGAAAAGGAGTGATTTAGTGTTTTCAAACATAACTGCTGTAGCTCCTGTTTCTATAGCTGACTATAAATCTTCATTGGTAGTCATGTTTCCTACTTTCATCACCTCTCAGTATTGGAAGTCATCTCAGTTCTTGATGACTGTGACTTGACTGGATTACACTGTTTTCACTGACCAGGGCTTCTGTATAAGGGCACCCCAGTGTATCCCTGGGTTGTTACATATTGCTGTCCATATCCCTATTGCATAGCAATAATGGTGACCTCTCTTCTCCGACTAGTGAGCCAACAGAATGAGGAGCCTAAAATGGCCAAAGAACAGTCTAAGCTTCTTATTCATCACAAGCATTACTTCTGTGAGTTATTAGGGTTTTTGTGAGAGGGCCCACTCCCACCCCCTCCTCCCAGTTTCCTGACACATATATTCTTACTATGGGGGAAATAGCACTGTATTGGCCCCTCATTTAAGGCATATACTGTATTCCTGTAGAAAAGTACCACAATCTCTGTGTGTTGTCACCCAGCTGATATTAATTCAGCACTTCCAGGTAACAGACTCACTGATGCACTGCCTCTGCTGTAAAATGCATCCCATGGTTGGAGGTGATATTGTGTAGGATATCATGTGACTGATAAGGCATTTTGTATGTCCAAGAATTGTGGTCCTGCCCATTTTCTATAGACTAAAGAGGAGGACTGTTTTATTTTCTTTGCTTAACAGACCAGCTGGCACATCATAAATGCTTAAGTGTTTGAATAAATAAAAAAGGAATTTTAGGAGAAGTGTTACTGAAAATTATTGTTATATCATAAAACCACAAGAAGTAATACATAATCTCCCTAAAAATGAAACACCAATGCTGGTGAGGAACTTTAGTTCTGGAGTCGCTGCTGTGGCCTCCTTCCAAACTCTTAGGGAAGCAGAAAGATTGGTGATACTTCTCTCTTATAGCAAGACAGCCTTTGGAGGAAGATGTCACAACATTCTAATTTTCTGTATGTTTTAATGCAAACGGGGTCTTATAATAAACTTTGTTTTTTTAGATCCTATCAATTATACAACATAATATATGACACCATTATTTAAACCACACATCAATGTTAAAAGGGATAGAAAGAACAAATGTATTACTTAATTTTCAAAACTGGAAAAGATTTTGTGTCCTTCAAAGTTGTGGTCTTATTAGGACAAGCATATTATCAGCATTCTTTTTGCACATGGCATGTTAGGAATTCCTGGGGTATGCCCTCAGAGCTTTTTCTTTCCCCCTTTTTTAAAAAAAAAATATACTTTTCAGTGGTTACAAAGCTTTTCTTTTGATAATTAATTTGAATATTGTAAATATTGAACTGTCATTTGCAGGCAACCACTGGCAATAACATGATCAAGCTGGATACCCTTTGGTTAAAATCAAGATGTGATCATAAAGAGCTATATGAGTGATTAGTGATTTTCTTCTCTGAGCCAAACTGGCTCTAAGGGTATAACAAAAACATTTTGAGGCATGCTACAACAATTCTTTCTAAGATGAAGATTTTGATGGGTAATACTACATGTATACAGGCATACATTGGAGATATTGTGGGTTCAGTTCCAGACCACTGCAATAAAGCAATTATCATAATTTTTAAAAATGGGGTCCTGGCAAAAGTGCTGAAGGAAGAAAAAGGAACCCCATAAAGAGAATGTTTCTGTCCTATTTAAGTCAAAGTACTGCCCTCTCCAAAGCCAGAGAAGTCCAGTATCATCAGCTTGTCACTAGGTCATCAGTTAGTCCATTCAGGCATTCAGTATTGGCCTCTGTGGTGGCACTTTTTGCATCCAGGTATGATGGTTGCTGGATCAGCCCTGAGAGAAAAATTAAAAAATAAAAAACACTGTGTGATTGAGCTCTGCATGACCCTTGCTATCTTTGCCATTGTAGTTCATAAATTCTCCCTTCCAGACAATATAAAGATGATAAAATATATTAATTCTGTGTACCATCCTCTTACTTATATGTTCTTTCTGTCTAATACTTTGACTATTCTTTTAGTTTTTTTGACTAACAGATTAGACATTATTAAAAACATAGAGTTAATTCTAAATAAACTTATATGTAAGATTATTTTTTAAAACAATAATGTTCTTTGTTTACCATTTCTTCTTATATCTCAACCTTTTCTCTGGGTTTATTTTCCTTTATGCCTGTACAAGTTCTTTCAGAGTAGATTTATTGGTGATAAACTATTTTGATCTTTGTTTCTTTGAAAATGTATTAATTTCACCCCAATTCTTCACCCAATTTTAGGCTAATTGTTATTTTTGCTCAGCAACACATTATTCCACTAACTTCTGGCTTCCACTGTTGCTGTGGAAAAACTGGTTGTCAGGATAATTGTAATTGACTAGCTTTCCTCTGTGGTTGTTGCTAAGATTTTTTTTTTCTTTAATGCTCTATAGTTTTACTATGATCTATCAGTGTTAATTTTATTTTACTTATCTTGCTTCATTATATGTACGAATGAATTCATATATTTCAAAAGATCTGTTTAATTATCAGTCTTTATCTTTTCAAATGTCTGTTACCTTCTCTCGTGTCTCCAATTTTTCTGCATAGGATTCAAATTGCAAGTGTGCTAGACTAGACTTTACCTATCAGTCCTTCATATCCCTTGTCAGTGCATTCTCATTTTCCTACTCCTAGTTTCTCTAAGATGCATTTTGGTAATTTCTCTAGTTTTGTCTTCTGGATCACTCATTCTCTCTTGAACTGTCTCTAATATGTGGTTAAACCCATTCACTGAGTTTTTAAGATGAACAGTTGTATTTTTTATTCCCCAAAGTTTAATTCTGATTTTTCAAAACTTCCCAGTTGTTTTTGATGATCTCTTGTTGCATGCTTATTTTTTATATAATTATTTAATTTCTTTCTTTTGTTTTTAATTCTTGTGAGTTTGTGTATGTGTGGAGAGAGTACCTAAAATCTACTCTTTTAGTAAAATTCAAATATACAATACATATTTATTTTATATAATGTATATATGTATAACATACATATATTATTTACAAGCATTTTGAAAATAGCCATTTTATATTCTGCTGCTAATAATTCCAATATCTGGAGTCATAGGGGATGTATATCTAAATTTACGCTATTCTTGTTTATTCTACTGTCTTTCCCTCATTGGTGATTAGTTTCCTTATATGCTTGGAGATCTTTAGGGATTTATATTTGGCAAAGCATAGTGGGAACACTGAATGACTAAAAATGGAAATGCTTTTTTTCCAGAGATGATTTACCTTTGCTCCTTCTGGGAGCAGGGAGCTGAACCTAGACTCACCTAGCTCTTTTAAGAATCCTGGTTTATTGGAACTTTCAAGTTAAGCTTCTCCAACTTGCCACTGACTTAGTCTCTCAGTTGTTCAAATGACCATGGTGTTTGTTCTCAGTGCAACTCCTGCTGTTAATATGGGCTCACAGCATACTATTCTTGTTTCAGCTAAATTTTGGAGTTTCATCTGTTTGTTTGTCTTTGGCTTTCACAGGGCTTCCTTATTTCCTATGAGTCCAGCAATGTAATAAAAATTACGTTTTGAGAGGACCTTTCTTAGTTGTCAGTCAGCCATGATGTCAGAAGCAGAAGGCTCTTATTTCATGTGCTTAATGTTTACATACTGTCAATGATAGAAATACTTTCGGAAAAATCTTAAAATATTTTAAGCTTGTCCGTTTTACTTTTACTATATTTTGGGATTCTAAATTTTCTAGGATTTTTCTTTTTCATTTATGCCATCTCACATAGATTTTTAAATGAAAACCCATTATTACCCCCATGGATGTAGACCTACTTTTCTTGGGGTTTTTTTTGTTTGTTTGTTTGGGTTGTTGTTTTATTTAAACATTTGTTGAAGTTTACTCTGTTTTAGAGTTGACAACTTTTTCTTAAAGGTTCAGATAGTAAATATGTTAGTTAGGATTGTGGGTTTGTTGCAGTCAATCAAATCTGCTGTCACAGTGTGAAAGCAGTTATAGACAATACATAAACAAATGCTTGTGGCTGTGTTTCAACAAAATTTTTATTACAGAAACAGGCAATGGGCTCATGGGCTTTTTTTTTTTGCTTCTGATCTATTCTAAACTCTGAATCAAGTATTTTTGTGTGTTGGATATCTGCCAATCTTCAGTAACCTCATTCTGGAGGTTTCTGCTTATACAGTCCACTGAAGACACAGTGGTTCACTTTTTCCTCAAGAAAGCCAGACTTTGCCTGCTCAGGGCCTTTGTACATACTGCTCAGCCCCCTTTCTGAAATGCCCTTCCACATGTCCTGTATCTGACTTCCTCTGCCAGATAGCCTTCCAAACGTAATTTAAATGTTTCCCATTTAAGAGGCCTGCATGTACTTTTCTCTATAAAGTCATTCCTGTCCCCACCCTGCAGGCATGCAACTTATTGTCACTCACCAAAGAATTCTGTCCATTTCATTTAGAGGCTTCTCAAAATTTGAAACTATATATTTTTTATTTGTTTTCTTGGTAAGTGACTCCCCAGCTATGATGAGAGTTGCGTGTTCTGCCTGTATACCTCATGACTAGCACAATTCCTGGCAGATAGTAAGTTGTCTGGATAAGTATTTGGTGAATGGATGAAGCAACCCTATGAGGAAGCTACTGTTATTGGTACTCGCAGTTTACGAATGTAGAGACTCAGTTTTCATAGAATTAAGGAACTTACTACCCAAGGTCATACAGCTAGGAAGTGGCAGGCCCCAGATTCAGTCTGAGGTGTGTTTGTCTGATTCCATGCCCTGAGCTGATATCCAGTTCCTCCATGGCCTCTTGGTCTCTTGGTTACGTGCAGCATTGAGGAACAAACCACCCAGTTATTCTTGGAGACCAGTCTGGGGAGTGAGAGGTGGGGGTGGGGAGGTGGAGTTACAGAAGCACTATGTTAGTATCAAATGAGCTGACTCAAGTTAAACGGGAAAAGGATCAGTTACCTAATTGAAAACAATCCCACTGTTAATGTACAGCTTTATGATTCAGAGGTCAAAACAATTTTATGCCAGCAGGATCCTACGTTCTTACCACGGTGAAGGGAAAGTAAGTAGGAGGGTTCCATTCTCAATGGAGATCTAGACAAAGCCAAGTGCCCCGGCTTATCCAGGAGGTTCTCGCAATCATTAAAGAGAAATGAATTCCTAAATTTCAACTGACAGGGGCACTGAATGCATCTGAACGCATTGTACTATCCAGGATGCAGAGCCCTCATGCTCAGTAAATGAATATGGCTTAAAAACTCATAGGAACATTCCGATTTATCCCAAGCTTGGAAATTTTCTTTTAAAACAATAATTTGAAAGAAAGTTAGCATACTTTTCTTAGGATTTTTTAAAAAGCTGTGTTTTCCTTATTAGTTGGTGGAAAATCTATATGGTTAAATATTTTCAAATGTAAGCTGGCTAATAGAACAGGCTCAGGGAAGGAAAATAGACCATTTGATGCAAATAAACCATTAATTTCATATGTATTAAATTACCTAAGAAAAAAATAAAACCTTGAAGCAAAGTGAAAATGAGATGATGGTCCATTTCAAACATTTGGTAAATGTAATGGAAATGAATTCTGTACAGTTATTCTGTGAGTTCAGTCAAACAATCTGAATCATCTTTCAGGACCTCATGATAACTGTGAGCTTAACAAAGTTTTGCAGTATTATAGTGTTAATTTTCTGGAAGGCCTCAACTATAAATAAGGATGTATTATTTTGTCAAGAAATAATTCTTAAGTGAAGTAAAACTTGTCTGGGTGTAATGTTGACTAACACATAACTTGTTTAGAAGTAGTTATCCTTAAAGAGAAAGATGGGACATGTATGCTCAAACACACGTATGAAAGCTATTTGTACCAAGAAAGAGCATATTTTGATATCTTCCTGTATCCCCTACTTTTATGAAGCAAACATAATCCATTGTTTTCCAAAAAGGACTTGAAGTAAGTTACAGTTAAACCCAAGTCTTTACATGTGCGCACACATACACAGACACACAAAACATGATTAATGAAATTAAAAATTGAAAATAAAAGTCATGAAAACCTGAAGAAATAACTCTTCTAACCACAAAGTCCATTATAATCACTATGATTGATCATCAAGTTTGGCCCTGAACTCCCTGGCAACCAGGGCAAAAAGGGAAACAGGATAAATTGTATCATTCTTGTTATTAGAAGGTAGGACACAGACTAGTTTCTGGAGATAGAGACTTTCCTGGCACCAAATAGCAAAAGGAATTGCTTATGTATGATTTTCTATAGGAATATTGAACCACATAATGGCTAATGCCCTTGACAGTCCTTTCCAGCAAATACTGATGTAGTTTTCATAAAGCTGTCTCCTGCAACTCTTGATAAAAGCTGGTGCTATAACAATAAAGTGCAACTCAGAGAAGGCACACTTTGTGAGAGTGCTAGTTTTAATTTCCATACTGTAAAAGGTGCATATACACCTTTCACAATACATATTTTAAAGGTCCAGAGAAAAATTCTAATCTGTGTGTGTATGTTGCAGAGTTCTGGTACCATTTCTGTATCTAGGCAATTCCCCAGGAATTTTACTTGACCATATCCACATTAAAAAAATTTCACTCACCACCATCTTCCAAATTTCATGAAAGTTTGGAGCTACCACTTAGGTTTTTCTATTGGTCTGTCTCTGTCTTTATTCATTAATGATGTACTAAGGTAACTTGGTTAAGTGTAGACAGGGACCCTAAAATAGCACGGTTATTCATAGGAAGGGTAGTGGTATCCCTTTTTGCAGATTCCCTGTAAATTATTTCTACTTCATCTAGGCTTTTCTAATTGTCTTAATTTTAATTTTCTTACTGCCAATATTGTTCTGCTATTGTATTTATATCATCAATATGTCAAAATAACATGAGTTGTGAAATAATCAAAACCTTCTTTTTCTGGTTTCCCACTGCCTTTCTTTGACAGTGGGAGACCATCCTCAGAGCACTGGATAAAAATTTAGCAGACCCAGTATCTTTTCTGCTTGCTCTTAAACAAAAACATCCTGCAGTGAGTATAAGTCATGGGCATTCTGTAAGCAGAATGTTCAGCTGGCTTTTTTATTAGCAAATAACAATCAACCCCAACACATTCAAAAGAAGGTATTAATGATGGGTTAAATCCATTGACTTAGAAAGGCTAAATCAGGAGTTCTCACCTTTTTGTGTTTACAAGCATTCTTTTAAATTCCATTATTACAAATATTTACAGAGTGCCTTGAAGGAATTGAATTCTATTTACATTTATCTCAGCGCCAATATTACTCTTTGGACAGATCCATCTACTCCCCAAGACTTAGGCTTATAGCATCACCAAGGTGATTCTCCCATTGTCGGGGGACATGTGAACTTCTGGTGCTGACTTGACATTTATCTTCTCTCTCTCACTTCTTAGTTGCTAAAAATGGTACTCTATGCTGGATACACCCAGGACCCACTCAGTTTCTAGTCTTTGGAAGACATAGTGGTCCTTAACAGCACAGAGTCTCACTTGTGGCCACTGTGAGCTGCCAAGGAATGGGTTTCACCTTCTTAGCTTTGGGAAATCCATGCATCTTCATTTGTTAGCTCATTCCACATTTAGAAGTAATGTATCAATAGTAATGGAAGAAGTTTCTATGATTTAGTTCGCAAAAGAGTTTTAAACTTTATTCAGCTTTCCATTACTATTATTATTGGGCATTGTATATTCACCTACACATTTCTTTTTATTTTATTGTACTTTTCCTCTAATTTTTTTATTTTAAAGATATGAGGTACAATTCAGGGTTAGGTATACAAATGTTTATTATGCAGGTACCCTTGTTGATGAAGTGTGCCTCCCCTTCCCCAGGAAGATTTCCACTACTGCCAAGCTGCTTCCCTGCTCCCCTCCTGGCAGTTTCCCACTACTACCAATCCTTTTCTTATAGTATTACGATAATTGTTCAAAGTCTGCTTATGAGTGAGAACATGTGATACTCGGTTCTTTGTTTCTGTGGAATATCACTCAGTATTATATACTCTAAGTCCATTCAGGTTGCTATGATTTTGTTCACGATTTTGTTCTTCTTTATGGCTGCATAATATTCCATCATGTATATGCACCACTTTTTTTTTTTAATCCAGTCCTCTTTTGATGGACAGCATGGTTGGTTCCATGTCCTTGGTACTGTGAACAATGCTGTGATAAACATATGTGTGCATATTTACCTACACATTTCATTGCTATATAGACAACAAATGCAAATCAAAAAGAAATTTCTTCAATAGATGTTTATTGGAGGCCTACTGTGAACTGAGCACAGAAGCTTGTGGTAGAATGTGAGGAAAGATTTTAGTGGCAACATAAACAATTGTCAATATAATTATCTGTTAAGATAAAGGGTAGTCTAGTATGCAATTACTTTTTAAATGTCTAGCTTCAAGAGTTGAACCACACCTTTTCCAGTCTCTGCCTTCTTTCCTGTTCCCACTGTTGGAAAGGATGGGGGTTTCTTTTTTTATTTTCCCCAACTTTGCTGAGTTAGCAAAAACAGTGCAATTTACCCAATCTTAACCTCAAAGACGGTGAGGGGGAGCTGGAGAAATATTTCATGAGCCTAGCCTAGGCTTAGCCATGTGTATTTAGACTATTCTTGTATTACAGTTTATCTGTTGACTTCTGCCAAGATTTAGGATTTTGTTGTACTTAATAACTTGCTTTATTTTGTTTGACATGTATTCTATGTCCTCTATGTGCATGGATATGTAAGATATACAGTGGTGGGTGAGGGTCTATAGAGAAAGTCCAGCCCTGGATATACTAACTTGAGAACTCTGAGGTTAAAGTATTCACATACTCTTTACTCTTACAGAATGCTGATCAATATGATGGTGGATTAGAATTTACCAGAACACAAAACTGTTAAACAAAGGGAAGAAAAATAAACCTGGGTTCCTTTTATTTCTGAATTTTGACTCTTATAATTGGTCCTTAAATTTAAAAGATGTCAAAAGATGTTCAATTAATTCAGTATCGACCACAAATAAGAATTTCACTGTTTTAGACTATATTCAAATTTTCTATTCTTATTTATATTAAGTTCTATATACTAAATTGTGGTGTAGTGGGTTAATATAGATTTCTTTATGTCTTGAAAAGAAAAGCAGTTTTATGAAGATTCTAAGATGATACTTGTTTTAGCTTGATTAGAACACATCAGAGATTTCTCGGCATATATGTGTTTGTGTTTTGGAATTCTGAAGCTGTTAAAGGAGAAAAACAAAGTGACTAAGACATGCAGATTGTTCATATTTTTGTGGTTCATTGCATGTCGCTGTTATATACATGACAGAGATAGATATATACATATCTTTTATGCCTATTAATATTTAGTAATTATTTCTGGACTTTTAAAATCTTATTTTACTTTCTCAATTCCATTCTGGTTTTTTGGAATTTAAAAGACCTTTATCAAAACAAAGATGTCTGCTTCTAAAGACTCTCCAAGTGGAATTAACTGTTTACCCATCTCCAGTTTTCATCAACTTCCTCTTCCCACCACACATGTTTGTGGTATCTAGAATGAAATCTTTCCCCATATTTAGTCACAAAGAATCACATGAATGCCTAAAATGAGCATTATTTACATTTGTATAACTCCTCACAATTTTAAATAGCTCTCCTTGAGTCTCATAAAGACCCAGGTTGAAAGGAGAGGAGCTGAGGCTCAGGGGTGTTCCCTACCCCAGGCCAAAGTCACACCAATCAGAAGTGGAGGTTTCCCCATTTTAAGTTGAACTCAGGTGTTTTGACTTCAGGGCCTGTGCTCTTCGCTAGGCTCTTTTGTATTGCCTTTGAATAGAAAACCAGACATGAAACAGGTGCTCATTGAGTGTTCTGCCCTACTCTTGCAATAAACATTTACCTGTTATGTGCCAGGCATGTAGTAGGCACTATTGCTGTAGCTTCTCTGAGCTTACGGTGTATCTGCTGAGCGATGGGCCAGGGTCTGGGTTGGGTTTTTCCAGAAGCAGGTCTTTAGATAAGAATTTGAATATAAGTAGCTCCTTCCACCGTGAGCTGAAGTGTAGCAGGAAGACAGAGAGATCGTGACACTGAGACTATTATAGGAAGTGGCACTTTATTACAGTGGCCAGGCCAGCAGGTTTCGAGGGGCTGATGCATCCAAATCGAGCTCCAGCTCCCCAGAATGGGAGAAGTGGGGTCTTATACCCTTGTTTAGGTAAGGGAGAGGGTCGTGTTGAGTGATTACATATTTCCTTTGGAATCTTACAAGGTCGTGCTCAGCAAAATCAGATTTTTTAAAGAAAAAATGGTTTTCAGGAACTGCAGAGTTGTAAACTGTCAACTTCAGAAGAGGGGTTTTGGATAAGTCTGTGAATTAGTTACTCTTTTAAATTTCCATGAAATGGCCAGTCTCTGGCCATTTGACCTTTCTTAAACAAAACCTGCCTGATGCCTCGTGGGTCTTTAAAGCTTGCAGCCTGCCTTTCAAAAGGAAATACCTTTAACCGCTACCAATCCCCCTTTCTGCCATATCAGAAGGATGCTCCCAGGAGCATGAACTTTGGTGCTCATGGCCTGTCTGTGCAGTGCAGGCATAGAAGAATCTCACCAGTGGAGTTGCAGGTATCCCCAGTGGGATTGGATGTTGAGGGGATGAGAATGAGGCACCGGCCAGGTTTGTCTACACCAGCAGGGAACAAGACATTGACTGTGATTAATGTGTGGTGTGTGTATGTGGGGGGTGGGGGGTGGGTGTGGAATGCAGAGGCACAGAACGGCCACTGGGGAGCCTTTCCAAAGAAACTGGCAGTTCCCTAATACCTGTGAGACAAGCAGAAGTAGCCAGCTAAAGGCTGTGGGGAAGCATTCTAGGCAGAGCGAACCATAAGAAGTTCCATATGACCAGACTGTTGAAAGGTGAACAAGGCAAGGTCAGCAGAGATAAGATCTCCAAAGCCTCCTTAGCCACAAAGGAGAATTTGGACTTTATCCTGTGGGTAAAGAGTAGAGAGGTGGAGAAGATCTTAAGTGGGGGCATATCACAATCAGGTTTGTATTTAGGGAAGATCTTTCAGGCTTCAGTACAGAGTATGAAGGGAAGGTCTCACAGATGGAGACAGGCAGGCTAGTTGAGTACAGTGCAGTAATTCAGGACAGTGAGGTGAAGCCCTTGCCTTACATCTGGTCAGTAGAACAGCCTCTTTTCAGGCTGACATTTCCCAACAGTGTCAATGTTGGCTGCCAAATCACATCACACTGATGCAGAGAAGTCTCTTGCCCTTGTCAAGGGATGCAAATGAATCTGGAATTCCTCTGCCTTTCTGCATCACTAGTAGGCTTATTACCCTCTATGTTTGCTTAAACAGGAAGGTCTGTATTTCTTTTTTAGAAAAGTGGCTACACTTGTTTTAGCTCTATCCAGTTTATTACCCCAGATGATAGCAAATATGTGCCTTTCTATTCCAGAGTTCCCTGGGTGTTCTTTTCAGACTAATTGTTTGAGGAAATGGTAACAATCTTACCTGACATAACTTTCCAAAATACCTTTATTCTTCTTTTTGCACATAAAGCATTTCCTTTTATTTATATATAATGTTTTCTTTAAATTCGATTATGTATTGAGTTTTGTGTTTGTGTCTGTAATCTGTGCATCAGTGTTGTCTTTTTAGCTTAGAAATTGCTAAAGGACTTGGGCTTTTATCTGTATAAGTCCCATGGAATAGTAGAGGTACAAAAAAGTACTGCTTAATCAAGCCTGATGGTGTTGATACTTTGCTTTCAGTATCTCTGGGCATTTAGAAGGTGTTCAGCTTCCCTGAGGACTTAGAATGAACATTGCATGCTTGACCCCAGGAAGCTGTAAACAATCTCTCTTAGGCTATTCCTGGAGGGCTCTGTTCTTCTGCCTTTTTGCAGGACAATCACAGTGGGTCATGAGTTATAGCATAAAATTGCAGACATCTGGTAATAACTGCTAATATTAAGCCTTAGCCTGGTCTATTCATGCATTGGAACACTCTAGAACAATGGGAATGAACTATTATAACATAACAACAAAGAAAAATCTCACCAACATGTTGAGTGAAAGAAAGAACAAAGGAGAAAAAGACATATAATCCCATTAAGTCTGTGCAGGAAAGAGCAAACTATGGTGTTAGAATTCAGGACAGTGGTTACCACTATTGGGGGGGTGACTGGTAGAATGCACAAAAAAGCTGATGGGCACTGTTACACACGTATGATCACTGTGTGAAAATGCATAGAGCTATACATTTACTATGTGTGAAATCTTCTGTAGGCATGTTATTTCCTAGTAAATAAGTTTATTTAAACAAAACAGAAATGAAATGGAAACTATAGATCAACAGAGTTGAAGAGAGCTGTGCCTAACAGCCATCTGCTCTAGCCTGTTTATGTTTGTATCTGGGAAACCAAGACCCAGGGAAGAGGAAGGGTGTATTCAAAGACCCCCAGCCAACCAATCAGCTACGGAATCAATGAAACCCCCAAAGGGACCCTCTCCTAGGCCTTTGCTTTTGTCTCTATATCATCTTTACATGTTCAACTCAGTATATCCAGGTAAGAATTGAGGACAAAGGCTGAATTCTTAAGGAAAGATTCACAGGGCAAAAGGATCGAGGTCCTTTGGTGGTGGTGTCATTGCTACTGGTTTTGAATTGCCTGCTGAGCTACTGCAGCTGATGATCACGCTGGTGAGAAACAGGGGAGACTTCATGGGCCCATTACCAACACTTGGCCAGTACTCAAGATACCCTTTGGGGAGTGGCTACTGCTGTGATCAAGGCATGCCCTAGCTGCCCAGTGTTTAAGGGACTCTGAGATCATCAGGGAGATTCTGAACCATCATTTAAGGCAGACATACAGCTCTTCATTCCATTTGGAACTAGTCCAACCCCTGCCATACTCTAACTTTCAGATGAAGGAAGAAAGATAATAAGATTTGGCCTAAATAATAATTCAGGTGAATGAGTTTTACTGGTTATATGGGGAATTAGTTAAAAGTTATCTTCATTCTTTTTCTAGTACAACTAATTTGGAAAATTTTGGAAGCACTGGGTAATTTGAATAATTTCCATGGCATTAGATTCAATGTGTATAGGGCTATGTTATTTCTTTCAGAATATATGGATAAACCAGTCTTTGATTTTTCTCTGAAGAACCACCTACCCTTCTGCCCCATCATCATGCACACATTCCATAGAAGGACAAGACTTGGCTCATCTTTTAAAATCAGATTTGCAAAGGAAAAGATAATTGTCCTGCTGTAGGTTGGCAAATTTCAAGCTATATGTGACATACTATGGAGAATTTAACTCAAAAGAAGAAAAATTTTTTAAAAATTCCCACATCTAAAACAGATGTACAGGCAGGATCCATAAGTGGTAGTCAGTTCAAGAATTAAGATAATAAGTAAAAGGATAAATGCACATTTCAAGATCTAAGTCTTTGTTCAATATGTTAAACACATGGCCCATTTCAAAGTCCCTGTAACTACCAAGATGGAAAGCAACCCACTCAGAAGTAGCTGGCATCTTGCAGGAAAGGATTAGAATTCCTTGTGACCTAGATATGTTAAAGAAGTGATTGGAAACAATCAGCTGGAACTCAATGGGGCAGCAGAAGAACAAACTATGTGAGCTGAAGGTGGTGCAGAGCCTGTCTTGTATAGAATCAGTCAAGAGAACCAATCCAAAGCAGAGGCATTGAGGAAACCTCCAGGGCACTACCAGGAGGGATCAGTGAGGAGATATGGGCTACACAAGCCTCAGGAGGCATCTCTTACTGGCTTTTCTTTGGCACAAGGCGAAGCACCTTTTGTTACCATGCATGGTTCACAGTGTGGGGGAGAGTTGCAGTTGAGGAATGCAGGGCTGGGGGGATGGGCAGGGCAGAAAGACAGTGGTTGTTGTAAGGACCACAATAATCAGCTATTGCTCATGGATACTGAAAGAAGAAACAGCCTCAAAATTACCCCAGAAGAATGGAGGTAAGCTAAAAGAAGGAACTGAAGAAGTTGATGGCAGAAACCTTGAAATTTCACAAATTCAATAGCATCTCTTTTCTAAAATTATTTGAAGTGGGATTTGGTACGACATCAAAGGATTGTGCTGGTTAATTTGGGAAGCCCACTTTTGCCGTCTAAACACTTAAAGGCTAAGGAGGAAGATGAAGAGTGAATTCTGACCAGGACCTATTCTGAGGTTTCCCATGTGTACCTGGAATGACCTTGCCTCCAGGTAGTTCTTTCAATCATTACCTCTGGGTCAAATGCCCTTTACTCTATCCTTTCAAGGTCTGGCTCTAAAGACACGCTTTCCAAGAAGACTTTCCTGAAGCTGTAAGTAACCTTCACCCTTTCTGAGCTCTCCATAGCATTGTACCTTGGCTCTCTTTCGTGAGGCTTTCTGTTATGAGTCCTTCGTTCTACCTTTAAATTTTATTCTTATCTTACCTGCTCTTCTTAAGGTCAGAATTATTAAGGACTAAGTAATATATAATGAAAGCCTAAATGAGCAACTCTCTCCTTTGTTGGCAGTTGTGGAAAATTCTACCTTTGGCAGCAATTTCCCCCAGCTACATGCAAAGAGCTAACTCCTGACAAATGCCAAGAGTCATAAACAATGTTTCCCAGTTTGCTTCATGTAGATGGTGATTGAAGCACAATTGGAAAAATAAGATTTCAGCTACATTATTGGGATTTGTGTAGACTTATTGAGAAGAATCCAGAAAACCCAGAAAAATGTGGGAGGAAAAGATAATGATAAAACATAAAGGGAGAAGAAAGATCTCCCAGTTGTTCACGTTGAAAGGAGCTCAGAACAATGAACAGACCATCTTGAGGCTTTTTTTTAACCTAGAGGCATTATTTATGATTACCCATGAAGAATTTCAAAGTTGCAAAGTCCTAGTTTCAAAGTCCTGTTGTTGATATAACTGGTTTTGGGCAGGCTTTTTTACACAGTCCCATAAATTGGTAACCAAAATGAAGAAACTTGATAAACTCTATAGAAATTCTCTTGAAACTCTGTTTTTTAAGAAAAGATGAAAAATGATGAATTTCTGTGTCATATTTATAAATTTTAAATCACCTCTGAAATAAATTATATTTTCCTCTTATCCTTTATTCCATCCTTCCATGGAGACATAAGGAAAAGTCACAAAGATAGGGAAGACAAATCAGAGGTTTTCTAAAAACAAAACCACACATGAGCCCAGAAGATAAAGAACTTTGCCTCCTTTTAACCTAACTAAACTATGAGAAATTATTCCTAAATGTCAAGACCCATTTCTGTCTGCTCAGACTTAATTTTATTCACTGTAACAAGTATTCTTTTCCTCTCTAAAATGAAAATATCCTAGTTTAAGATAATATCTTAATCATGTGAAATTAGTTTTTAAAAACTAATTTTTTAAAAAAGGTAAATAACTTATATTATAAAGGTAGTAACTTACAGTGGTCAGAGGGAAAGATATAGAGATGTCATGGAAGCCAATACTATTTTAGATAATGTTGTGCTCATAAATCTAGAGAGAGATCACCAAAGAGTCAGCCCTGATGTAAGAACACGAGGGTTTTTTATTATTCAAGCTTGAGCCTGGGCTCGTGTTTGAAACCGATAGTGGCTTCAGTGACAAACAAGCCCAGACTCAAGTTATCACGCACCTTTTATACATAGTTTTGAGGGGGTGGGGGGTTTTACAGACTTGTGCGTACAGGGTTGGATAAAAACTATGTGACGTAGTTACAGAGATTTTGATTGGTTGATTCAAGCCCAATTTGCACGGGCTCCCGGCTTTGTTACCTGTGATGGACAGGTAACTACTAGCAGAGCAAAATGCTTGAGCAAGCAGGCAAGCAGGTTTGAGATAACACAAAGCCTGCCTGTCAGGAGGGTGCCTGGCGCCGCTGGGTCTGGCGCCACTGGGTCTACTGTAATCTAGGTAAAGGAACGTTTGGGAGTTTGGGAGGGGGCTTGTTGCTTGCTCAGCATTTACATTCCTTGCAAAAGTTGAAGCTTA